>NMRB01001102.1:19769-64120 GCA_002633025.1 Notospermus geniculatus | reverse complement strand
AAGTACAGTAATACACCGCCTGTACATTTCGTGTACATTTGAGGCCGAACCGCCACGCAATATCTACCCGAAGGAAATAATCAATTTTAATGAAATTGCACACAGCTCAAGGGAGGACACTAAACTTTTGTTAGAGAGGTTTAAAAAAAATTCCAATGTTTGTGTCTCGAGAAATCTCGCGAGACGTGAAAGACGCGAAATTTGCCTCTGCCGTCACTTGAAGTCGCACGAAAAATAGGCCTCTGTATCAATGCGCCCAGAATAGCCAGATTCGTGCAAATCGATGAAATGACATATACATCCTAATATCTGCCCCTAATACACTTGCAAATGACACTCACTTCATTAATTATATCAACGGCGCCCTCACAATCCACCCCAAACCATAGACACGGCGATTTTATTAAGAACTCCCTGTGAGTCCCATCTGACCTTGGCGCATGATTACATGACCTAGCCCCACCACCACCCGAGGTGGGGTGAGATTCGGGAACAGGAACACGTTCCCGAACGCGTTCTCCGCTGTTCGACTCATCCAGAACACCGTTCTCTGCACCAGAACACATAAGAACAGTGAGTCGAATACACCCAGAGGTGGTGACGTCATCGATCAAAGACCGACGTTCGTTTACGTCGTACAGATATACACCCGCCCGCGCTACCATCCGTCATTTCAAAAAAGATAAAAAGCCCATGAAAATACGCCTATTAGTATGACAGGTATTCAACGAACTTTCAGAAAGTTTTTGTTAAATTTTATTTTATCTACATCTCAGTGTAAGGCGTTTTCTGTAATGCGCTCTAACTCCTCCGATACTGCTCAACGACTTTCTTTAATTTTTCACAGTACGGCAGCATTCAATATGCGTATGGAGCGATAACATCCACATAAATCACACTTTGTTCGCCTTTTTCCACCCAAAAATGTCGACCGATTCTCACGTCACAATCGAAACACGTCACCGCTGTTGCCTTGGTTGGAGCGTCACGGTAACGCAACGGTCCATGCGTGACGAATACCTCTGCACACAAGGAAGATGTCTAAATACATATTCACGCCTAGTTCGACCGCCAAACTGCGGTATTGTTTATGCACATGTGATATGAATGAAAGGCCATTTTCAAGATGGCTGACCGGCGGCCATATTTCAGGTCCGATCGGGCGGAAATTTGCTAACGAATACAAGGCAACTAGATACATATCAAATCAGGGTTACATCCTGGCCTAAGACCACTTTAAAGACGACCGCTTGGCAGGAATCGGGCTAAAACGTGTAATACAAATAATGGATGCCTGAATATATCATCACACCTATTGAGAACACTCTAGCCCAAAAGGCCACGAAAAACGTACCACCAAAGGGAAAAGTTTTGAACTTCGACCCATGCAAGTTTGAAACATTCGTCACATCAAACCCCGTTATATGTCACTAGCCGTAACCCGTGAAAATCACGGGTTTGAAAAGGCAGTTGAGTGTAGGATTGGTTTTTGTGTTAAGAGTGTATCGCTAACTTTGTTGATGTTACGTAACGTCGGTCTTTGGTCGATGACGTAAACACCTCGATCGTCTGCCTCGCAGCACATCGCCTCGCAACTCGCTGGCGTACAAAGAAACTTTGTACTTCTGTACAAAAGTTCCTTTGGACGGCAGCGAGTTGTGATTACAGGCAACAGCTGCACACGCACTGCACCAAGACCTATTTTGCAATTCATACAATTGCCTACAGCGTTTTTCCTTTTAGTAATAACGTCAACAATACATTTCTTGCCTCCTTCCCTTACTTCAATACTCATAACCATCAACAGAATTATCATGGGCCTATCGTCTGGTCCCGATAACTCTGGATACATATCAAATCAGGGTTACATCCTGGCCAAAGACCACTTTAAAGACGACCGCTTGGCAGGAATCGGGCTAAAACGTGTAGTACAAATAAAGGATGCCTGAATATATCATCACACCTATTGAGAACACTCTAGCCCAAAAGGCCACGAAAAACGTACCACCAAAGGGAAAAGTTTTGAACTTCGACCCATGCAAGTTTGAAACATTCGTCACATCAAACCCCGTTATATGTCATGTATCGTTGGAAGATGATTCTGACATTTGTTAAGGAATTATTGCTTTTTGTTTTTTGTAAGCTAAGAATCAGATCTGACCAAAAATTGTTGTCCAAGCTCATCTGACCGAGTGGAACATGGGTGCAAGATTTCACGTTAACAGTCCAAGCGATTACGAAACGTGTCCTGTTAATGGATGCCGACGGACGACAGACACTACCTTAAGCTGGGCGCACATGGACGGCAAATCTCAATGCGGCAGGGGTGTTTTTAAAGTTGACTGACCCAACGCTGTCGACTCGTCATTTATCCGGGTCAGAAGACATGGTACTTACTCAATGCAGTCACAGTGCCCAACATCAAGACAGTGCAGGCAGCCACAAGATACATTTTCATCTCCATCTTTACGAAATAACAGGTTCGGGAAATCGGGGGTTCGTCTCTACAAAACTGTCTTCAGAATAATTTGTGGACTTTTGTGGCCAAGTTTATACCCGTCATAGCGTTGAGTTTTTAGAAATTGTCGTCGCCTCCCAACAGTGTAACAACCTGCTAAATACCTTTTGATAGGTTAGTTACCTTTCTCTTCAGCAATGGCTGTCTAGACCTACGTCACCCTCAGAAAGATTCTCTCAGCCGGTTGTCAGCGACATATTCAAGAATTTTCGCAATCATTGTGCTGTCAATACAATAACTATCGCCAGGAGGTCTGCACACAATTTTCAAAGAAGGGATATATAATTACGGTGGCCCATAGAGCTCATTGATGAAAAATATTTACATTTGCAATTTTTTTTCAATTCGATAATTTTTTTCTTGGGGTTTGTAACATTTTCAGAAGTTCCCACCGCGGTGATAATATTTCCACCGCGGTGATAATATTCCCACCGCGGTGATAATATTCTCACCGCGGTGAAAATGATTTCCACCGCGGTGGNTGAAAACGTTTCCACCGCGGTGGAAACATTCCCACCGCGGTGGAAATCATTTTCACCGCGGTGGTAATATTATCACCGCGGTGGGAATATTATCACCGCGGTGGAAATATTATCACCGCGGTGGGAACTTCCAAAAATTTTACAAACCCCCAAGAAAAAATTATCGAATTGAAAAAAAATTGCAAATGTAAATATTTTTCATCAATGAGCTCTATGGGCCACCGTATATAATGATACAAGCCTGGTGGCTTAAATGGTTCACGTGCGAAGAGTTTGACGACAGATTCATGTTGAGCGAAGACAGATGAGCCTATAGCATGGAAGTTTCCGGTGTGATTGAATCTAATGAAATCAAACGATAAACGTAAACTTTACGACAACGTTATTTTTCGTACTACACATTCACCAGATTTAATATTGCATTTTTGGTATAAAAATAACGTTGTCGTTAACGTTTACGTTAATTTTCTGATTTCTAAACATCCCTAGTGCTGTGAACATGAAGTAGCTCACCTCATAGGGAGGTTCAGCATGGCGATTTTTCGTGCGATTTTTTACGAGACTACCCTTCCGACTGCTAGAGCGACTGGAGATTTGCAGGATTTGTCGCCTACTCTGCGGCAGATCGTTGCGCCAAGCGACCAGTCACTGTGATCGCCCGATTAATCGTATCTTGTCTCATATCTGATGGCCTGAGTGGTCGTTACATTGTTTGCGGGGGATTGTTGCGCTGGGCGATCTGAATGACCGGTTTCAATGGCCAACGGAGACCAAAGTTCGATCGCATCAAGAGACCAAAAATTCAACATGTCGCAAAGGCCGACTAAAGCAAGGTTCATTGGCACACGGATCCGATCCGTTTTCAGTCCGTTTGCCCGTAGTTTTCCGGATACGACAACGCTTACGTTTAACGTATTTAACGTATTAACATATTTAACGTATTTAAGAGCTCTTTTGTATGAGATAGGACCCAAATAAAACTAAACTAAACTAAACGTTAACGACAACGTTATTTTTGTTCCGAAAATGCAATATAAAATCTGGTTAATGTGTAGTGTGAAAAATAACGTTGTCCTAAAGTTTACGTTTGTCGTTTGATTTCGAAACCTCCCTATGTCGTCGTCGCTGCCGTCTTTTGATCCAATTTAATCCTTTTGCGCAAAATGTGATAGGAATGGCGTATACACCTGTCACGTTTTTGTGTTCATCTTTTATATTTCATGATTTATTCTTTACAAACAAGTCAATATACATTGCGTGAGCTCAGAATTTTGAACTCACTCAATATCGTATTCAACTTTCGCGCAGTGAGCGGTTATTGGTGCCACGCAATGTTGAGATCTACTGAACATTGGGTCACTGCTCTCAGTGTATAGAGGTTGGCTGTGTCTCCAAATACTTCACAGGCTGTTTCACAAAGGTCCAAATCAATCACGACACTAGTCTATTTAGTTCCTTATGGAGCAGTGAGACACTCAACAAAAATCGATTTTTTTTTAAAAAATAGGCCTACTTTCAGTAATTGTAGACACTTCGACATATAGCTAGACCAGTGTATTGTGAGATGTGCGATTGTAGGCCTTCTTATACCAAACCTTCCGATGTTTATCATTCATATTCATATTCTTTCACACCAAAACATAGATAAGGGAGTCCTCTCTTATCTATTTGTGTTCATGCCTGTATTATACGCGCGCCTGTTATAGTTAAAAGTTAAAGTTTGGGTTTATAGTCGGATATCAACTACGGTAGAGGTTCTCATCCGACTTTACACTTTAACCCCAGTCTATCCTGAAACCTTTCAGTAGAACTCAGATGAGCTGCTGCTCATTCAGCGCCACAATCGAGCATAATTCCGACCGGTACCCATTTATACACCTGGGTGGAGAGAGAGAGGCCAGTGAGGCAAAGAGACTTGCCCAAAGTCTCACGCCCAGTGGGATTCGAACCAGATGTAATGTATGAGAATGCCCCCTGGACCCTCTGACCGCTAGTCGGAGACCCGAACCACTACACCACCGTGGCTCCGGCCTGTCACCCATCCAACTAGTGATCACGCTCAACGTTGCTTAAAGCCCCACAGTATTGAATTTTACGGTATTTTCAAAATGTTAGGAGAGTGGAGGTTGAGGTCTCAGGGCCTCGTGAAGCTAGGTCTCCAAAATGATTGCCTGATACTTACTTTTAATAACCAAGGCCTAGTTTTCAACAGAGAGTGAAAAAACTGAGTAGGGGAGCTCTAATGCATTGAGATAGAGCGCAGTACATTTTTACGCTACGCTGACGTCGTGACGTCGTCAAGAATCGCGGCGACGATTTGCGTTTTTCTGATTCAATACAGTGGGGCTTTAAAGGCGTGAACCCACTCTCGCGTTTTCGCGCCGGCCTGTCATTTTCACAGGCAAAAGGCAAAAACAAATGATTTCTACCGTTGAAAAAGTAGCATCAAATTTCTATGGCCTGTGAACTGGTGAAATCGCCGCGTCGTTTTGTCGCTATCCGCCACAAAATCGCGTCAGTGGGCACAGGCCTTAACTTCTAGCTGCGAGGCCAACGCGCCAACCACGAGGCCATCAAGGAAATCCTCCATGGCCGGCGAGTTAAGCCGTGCTATATTAGGGAGTTTTCGCAAAGCCCCCTAAACCCCAACCGGAACGCCAAACCCATTGTTCGATGCCACGAACACAGCACCGAACAAAAGGGTAGCTAGACGTTCGCGTTGCCGTTTCAGGGGCTTTGCGAAAACTACAGAGTGAGTAAAAAACCTAGACACTTTTTTAAAAGGCCCATTGTTTTATTGTGTACCAATCTCAAAAATAGATAAGCGAGCGATTGATACAATGATACGCCTAAAAAAGGAATGGAGCGCCACCACACGGATCGACTGTGTGTTTGAACACTTTGGCTGGCAGGATCTATTCGCTTTAAATTCTAAAGTCAATGTTTTTTCTCTCTCTTTCAGAACTAGTAATGCATTTTGGCCAAACCCTGGTTGTCTCCGAATTGAACTGAATAAAACGGTAACCCTAACCCTAACCCTAACCCACCATTCAAATTCACTGTTTATGACATACATGTAGGCTGTTTGCGCCAACGCAGTGAAATCTGGTAATATATTCGGATAATTGTTCAACTTATAGTTTAACATTATATAGGCCTACGTGACGTGTATTTCTTTTTAAAAATTGTGTGCAGACTTACTGCCGACAGTTATTGTATTGATGGCACAATGATGCGAAAATTCTTGAATACAGGTCGCTGACCGACGGTGTAGACGGTCTTTCCGTTGTTGTGACGTACATGTACAGTCATTGACATAAGTTTATCTCCACCTGATACCTTGAATATTTCAAATACTACTGGGCCAATTTTAACACGGTTTGTACCACATGAAAGTCTGTCTTCTTGGTCACATTTCTGCATCAAAACGTTGGAAGTTTGGAAATATCATATCTATGTAATAGCTCATTAGAAAAAAACCTAAAAATCAACAGCTTTATTGTGGAATTTTTTTGTGACTTTTGTTGCAGTTTTGATAGAATGGAACTTTCTAAGGATTTTAGGCTTTGTTTCATCAAAATATCTCGAGTGGTTGCTGAGATATCTGATATTATCGAAATTTTGATAATTCGAGATTTTCGTGTTTTTCAGGAAANACCATGAAGGTGGGATGTCAAGGTCAAGCTTAAACAGTCCCGATACAGAAACATGTTCATGATGATAACTACAGTCTAGAAGTCTACCTGGCACTATGGACCAACATACTAAGGTCGTCACTGAGGATGCTCCTCCTGATTATGCAATGACCTCCTGAAGGTCAGAGGTCACGGTCAATATAAAATAGCTCAGTTACCAGAACTGGTTCATATCTTCAACAATTAGCGAGCAGCTACATATCCCTGTTATACATTATACATGTTCCTGCATCTACAGTAAACATCGGAAACCATTGACATCGCTCCGATGTCCCTCTCTTGTTTGATATGTTTCAGTTGCTCTTTATTCGTTAGGCTAGGGAATTCCGGCCTGATCGCACCTAAAATATGGCCGCCGGTCAGCCTGGGCTCATAATTACCACTGTGGTGATTCGTAGGCTACACCGACATGACGACCGTATTTGTATTCTTACTCTTCCAGTATCACGCTGGTGACTCAACTTTTTTTCGTACGCGATTTTACTCATGCATAACTAATCGTGTTGACTATTTTTGCAGTTGTTTCGGCAAATAGAAGGGGTGACAGCTTATTTTGTAATCACCATGGTGATTTGTAATCACCATGGTGATTACAAAATAAGCCGTTACCCCTTCACGGCCTGGAGCATTTCGATTTTACATTTGTCATTTGTTCTTCTGGTACGTTCACGCAGGCGAGCACATGGTCCATGGGCCATTTCATTGTCGACAGCCGGCGCCACCGGTGGTGATTGCATCATTCTCCAATACCGTAGTTTTGCTTTGGCACCAGTGTTGGAGAATGTATGCAGTGCATACGTGTACGTTGATACCCGAGGAACGAGGTTGATAAGCGGGGCGAGGTACTGGTTGATAAGTGGTAGCTTAACAACATTGTCAATAGGGGTCACCCTTAACGCGGGTATGTTTAGCGCAGGATAGGGAAGGGATACAGTGGTCCTTTAAAGGGCGTGCATCACCTCAGTGTGGCAAACAGTTTAATTTTATCCCTTTTCCCCTTTTTAGATGGCTTAATCGTAGGCACAGGACACGCGTTTCTTTCTGGCGCCAGTCAGTCAGTGGTTTTGGAGTGTGTGGAAGACACGGCTGGTGTGTCGCCATCTGGCGGTTACAAATGGAGGAAGGACGGAACTGTTTTGATCGGTACAGCCTTCAAATCGACCACAGTCAGATTCACTGCTGACCAGGCCAGCGCGGGAGAGTACAAGTGTGAACCGCCTGGTCTTGGCGAATCAGGTGTATGGAAAATCAGCTTAGAAAGTAAGTTGTTCTTTAGCTCATCTATGAGCTATTTTAGTCATCACGGGGTGTCCGTCGTAGTCCGTTGGCAGGCACGTTTCGTACCGCTGGGCCTATTGGGGAGGTTTCGAAATCAAACGATAAACCAAACTTTTACGACAACGTTATTTTTCATACTACACATTAACCAGATTTTGCATTGCATTTTCGGTACAAAAATAAAGTTGTCGTTTTCGTTTACGTTTATCGTTTGATTTCGAAACCTCCCTATTAACACCAATCATGGTACAAATAAGCCCCTAGGTCAGACGACCTCAGACGCCAAGTTTCGGCCCAATTTGATTCCCGGTTTGGCCGCCAGGGGCAAACCGTGAACATTTAAAGTGCTATTTCGTCTTAACCGTTAAGCCTAGCGCAAAACAGACGTACGCCACAGCCTCGTGTCATTATGCATTTCTTCTCTATGACGTCAGCTTTCATGACGTTCTAGGACCATTATCTGGTGGTGGCATCTAACGGCAGTAAAGTTTTCCATTTTGTGGTGTTATAAATCCGAGCCTAGATTATAGCAGTACTTCCACCTATCCGAAATCCCCGGGTTTTTTAGACCCGTGTCTTCCCCGGGCTTTTCAATACATGTCTATTAGACACGGCAAAAAATAGGTGTACGCGCAAGAAACCCGTGTTTGACACGGGGTTTTCGATAGGTGGAACTACAGCTACTATTCGCCTCACTCGAATGGCAAATCTTTTCAGCCCCTCAAAAGCCAAAGGTGGCATGTGAAGCTGTTGAAGTTGATAAAACCAGTAAATGTGCTTGCATAAGCGGTAACCATGCGGAAATCAAAGTCGAAGGATTCGAATTGGCTGTCAACGGTAAAGCTACCCCAGCAGAAGGGACAAATACCCCTAAAAATGAGGTAAGTGTTACCCCTTCTAATGAGGAACCCGCATAAATTTTTATCCCGACAGGCGGCGCTGCCAGCGTTGTACAGAAGACGTCAAAAACAGAACAAAGCAACGCAATGTCGTCGCGTCACGACGTCCTTGACGCAGTGCAACAGGGCCATAGCTACTGCTAGCAATGGATGGAGAATCTTTCTAAATAAAACAATGCATAAAGATATCTCGATTCAGTTCAGTGTTTTAGCTCTCGCACTTATTTTGTTGAATTTTCAGGGATTTTGTAATGAATTTGGAAGCTAAAGCTAGCCGCGCACAGACGAATAAAGTCGCGTTTACCTGACATCCGAGATGCGATATGCGAGACGCGACAGCGATATGCGATGTCCGAAATGCGATTAAAAAACGTGTGTTCCATTTCGATTTACCTGCCTGCGATATAGGTTGCGATATTCTAGCAGAAAACAAAAGAAAGCCCTGTCTGCTGTACCACGTGACCTCTATATCGCATCCGTTTTTCATCTCGATCGCTACATGGAGCGATTGCTTTAACGGATATCGTCGTATCGCATATCGGATAACGGATAACGCGTGCAGATAAATGAACATTGGAAAATGGCTTGGAACGATAAGACAGCGATTTCGCATATCGTTACGTTGATAACGAATGGCAGCTAAACAAGGCTTTACGCTCAGCCGTTTTCGCTGCAGAATACTGTTGTTTGAATTTACCAGCCATAAAACTTCACATTGTTCAATGGCTTGCGGAAAAGTAACAGCGTTATTTCTAAAATCAAATCAATTCGATTAGGCCCTTATTTGGCGCAGCAGTATTTGGCAAGAGGCACGGACGTAGCTGTATGCGGGTGATTGCGACTCTTGGCTGAGTACTTTTCACCGTCTATTTTGTGATTAGTGAGTTTTCGCAAACCTGGCGAAACACGAAGTACGAAATACGAAATTCTATTTCATTTCCATAGTCTAATGTATTTCTGGAGATGGTTGGTACCACAAATGTCCGTGCTGCCAGTGCGTCTTTTAGCATATCATGTAAGACCGGGAGAGTTATGGTGCATCTTGAATTTTTATAGCCGTGGTTACACCTATCCAAAATCCCCGTGCTTTTTGAGACACGGGGTTTTCCCGAACCAGAAAAAACACGGCGTTGACACGGCGAGCGGTTACACTACTAAAAGTGCGATTGGTAAGGCCATGCCAATATGATTGTTCGTTTAACGGATTTCCCTCATGCCTAAAATCCCAAAAGTGAAAAAAAAAATTTTTGCTCCCGCTTGTTTAAAATGCTGTAAATTAGAAAAAATTTTTTTTGCAAATGCGGGAAGGCTTTGTTTTTTTACCGCCCGCATGCTCAAAACGCCATTTCAGGAAAAAATATATAGGCGCAAAGTCATCAAACATCGCCAAAGTGAATAAATTCATAAATTCATCGACACTGATTGTCGTTGATGCCCTGCTCTTGCCTGTGCTACCCTTAAAAAATCTAAAATCCTTGGATTTTAGGCCTAAGAATTCATTTTGTTATACCTTCACGCTCACCCTTATGTGACAACATAAAATTTATAAAACTTATGGTTAGCATTTTTTTTCTTTTTTTCCCCGCCCTCATGCTCCATCATGTATGGCCTAACAATCCGTTAAACGAACAATCAAATTGGTATGGCCTAATAAGTTCCGAATCCCGGCGATAGGGGCACTGCATGTAGGCAACTCTCTGTCATCGAGTGGCTACTGGAGGCGTGAAATATCCTATACGCATGCGCATGACTCATCGATTTGCATCGCCGTCTGTCGCCGGGTGCTTGGAACTACAAATAAACACGTGGATTTCGCGGTTACTCTACATAAAATCCCCGTGTTTAAATAGCCCCGGCGTTGCCCCTTCGAGCTCGCTGGGGCTAATAAGCACGGGGATTTCAGACACGGGTCTATTTAGACTCGGCGATTTATAGGTGTAACCGCAAAATCCTCGGGGAAAGCACGGGGATTTATGTAGTGTAACTACAGCTTATATTTCCACTTCGTATCTTCGAATTGGAAACGAAAGATAAACTTCCAAGTGTAATACACACCGGAACTCTATCGGTCTAACATCATACGCTAAAAGACGCACTTGCAGCAGGCGATATTTTTGTGGCGCCAACCATCTCCAGAAATAAATTAGGTAACTGAAGTGAACTCCAATTCCGAATTTCATAGGTTACTTCGTTTTTCGTCAGGTTTGCGAAAACTCACTATTAGACAGGATTAGCACCTTTCCGACTCCGACTCCGACTACAACTACGAGAACGAATTGCAGTCCGCTGTGGACATCCTTGATTAAAACGAGTTGGTAGACGTTTTCAGTTCATCAAACACCATATATTGAAGGCAGAAAAATTTGGCCTTATAAATCGGAAATAAGGATAAATTATGAATATTGAACTCGTAATCCTAGTCGTTACGACTTGAAATACGACTATGATATTTGCGATTTAGGTGCACTTCCGATTACGAGTCAAAATTATTCTGCCACAAAGTTATGGCATNATAGGTTACTTCGTTTTTCGTCAGGTTTGCGAAAACACTATTATGGACAATGCTCCCCGAGTCACCAGTACACCGCGGCGCAGCCGGGGGGGGGGGGGCATCGCAACGACTCGAATATCGCTGCTCCAAACATAAACACAACTGAGCGTTCGTTTGTGTACGACTACAATGAATTTTATTCTGAACCGCATTACCTCTTATTTTGATCCAGGTCTCCGTGAAATTAACATCGGACCTCGTTGGAAAGAGCGTCACATGCAAAGCTAAGTTCGGACAAAATGAAGTTTCTCCAGAGGGCTCTACAAAGCTTGGTAAGAAATCTAATTTTATTACATGTACACGAAAGTACGAAAATTGTACGTGTATAGACCTTTCCAACAAAGATGGTGGCCTGCTAGTTCTCCCACATGACGTTGTGGCCATTCATTGTCCAAGCATGATATAACACTACCAAACGCATCCTCTCAGACAATGAGGAACCCGCTCTGCGGTTTATCCCGACAGGTCGGCGCTGCGAGCGATTATACGGAAACGACGTCATTGACGTCATTTTAGGTGTTGACGTTACGTCATGAAAAAATGTCCTGTACATTTTTCTACAGGAAGAATGACACAAATGACGTTGTCCTTATCGCTATCGGATCGCTTAATTTTAACTAAAAAAGGAATGAGTTTAAAAGAAAATTTCATCTGCTACACGATGATGTAAGTTTTACTGCCATGCGACCAACACAAATGGCTTATTTTCCCGCCAGAAATAAATGGAAATAACGTTAGAAAAAAGAGATTTCGGTCACATCGCTCGCAGCGCCACGTTGTGACGTTAGTGTGCGGGTTCCCCATTATTTTACCTAAACTTTTGTGCCCATGGCCCGCTTGACCAGCTTAACGTGCCAGCGGCCATTGAATGGTTAATTCAGCTTCTGACAGTGACGTCATATGGTGAGAACTGTTGACCGCCATCTTTGTTGGAAAGGCACATCGTCGATACCACTAAACAAGGATGAATGGTTGATCATCTCTGAAATGAAAATTCGACAAAGCAGTTTAATTTGGATCTATCTTATGAGGCCTCGTGCCCAATGGTTTTTGGGGCTCTGGGGATAGGCCTGTATTAATGGGAAAATAATCCTCCATTTCTGGCGGGTTGAGCCGTGCCATAGCTGAAAGGCATCCAATGCACCATCTCCCCCTTCGAACAGAGATGACTCGTCCTCGAGTCACTTAGCGCCACTCTGTGTGTCGGTGCCGAACTACACTTTCAAGGTTCGACTGGGAAGGTCTGCCTGATCATACGCGCGCCGGTCACCCATCCACGGAGTGATCGTGCTCTACGTTGCTTAACTTCTAGCGCACAGGCCAACGCGCCAATCTAATCGCCATTCCACTTTCGAGTGGCGCGAGGTTTATCAACGACAGCTCCGCAACGGCTGGCTCAAATTTGATATACCATACACCAATCGATTTGTCTTTTTTGCCGCTACAGCCATCATCACTGTCATTTTCCCAAAAAAACGTGACAGAAAAAAGTTCTTTCACAAATCACAGTTTGTGTTTACGACCGAAATGGCGGCCATGTTGAAATGACGCAATGCATCGCGCACGTGTAAACTGCACTGAACAGCATGATAGCGAAATGAAATGGTTTTGAGAAAGAGATCCTGTTATGCCGGCCTTACGCGAAAAATGAAGATAGCAGAAAGATACCGACAAGAAAGACAAGTCAATTGATGTATGGTACATGTATGTCGAATTTGACCCAGCCGTTGCGGAGATATCGGCAGAAAACCTCGCGCCACTGGGATGTGGAATGAACTATAAAGCTGCGTTTACCAGACATCCGGAATGCGGTATAGGGATGCGGAATCCCCGGCGGAACGATATGTTGTATACGAAAATACATTGCATTTTCCGCTTCCGCGTTCCGCAATCCGCATTCCGCGTGTCAGCTAAACGTAACTAGGTATCCTCCATGGCCGGCGCGGCGTCACATTTAGTAGCTGGAAGGGGTTCAATGCACTCACTCACATGTCAAATCATTTTTAGGCACCATTTCAGTTGCGGCTTGCATTGGTGTTAAAGTTGCCAGCGTATCTCTGATGACCATTGGATTGGTTCTGCTGCTGAGTACAGTCCTGATGAAGGAATAGGGAGAACGAACAAATCTACAAGCATATTCTGAACCAGGTGTGGCAGGGATAAACGTCCTAGGAATGCAAGTCCGCCAAACAATAGCCCGTTATTGTAAGGTTATATTCGAACGGTCATGGTCTCTCTATATATTCTAATCCCACGCTGAACAATAAGACCGGACTTTGGATTCAGGGGGACTTTGATCCCTGTCACACCGGTTAATCAACGTCGAAGCCGAACTTTATAATTTGTCAATATCGGATACGAAGCATACTTTTATTATGTTATGTAACCGATGCACTTATGGGGGCGTAGTCTGGTGGGAATTTAAGGGTCATTTGCGCATGCCTGCACAATTATTTATCTTTTTTGGCGAATGGGGTGGGTCTGAAAATCCAGATTTTTATGGGTGCACACATGTAGTAGAAGTATATATTATTATGGTCCCGTACACTTTTCATGGCACTGTACGTGTACCTTTCTTATTTATCCTTATTTGTCATAATATTAGCTATGGGTACCGGCGCAACATTCTATCCCACCAGATGTCTCTAGCAGTACCAGGTTAAATGCTATAGGCAAAATGAATAGAGCCAACCTGTTTTTGCTGAATACTGAGAAAACGGTCCATTAAATCCACCAACATGCAGTGGAAAAGTTCTTCATAATTCTATATAAAATACATTCTGGCTGTTCTTGAATACCTCAGTTGAAGGAGGTAGGCCCTGCTTATATGAAAATTAGCCTTATAGTTTGGACTTAGTCTGTACATGTAAATTGGTTCACTTTTGCTGTCATTTCTCATATGAGTGGAGCTTTAACTGCTAATGAAAAATGTTTTAACTCCTGACCATTTTATTAATTATCAAATAATAAAGGAGTTAGAGGCAAAAAGCTGTTTTGACAATGCATTCACCCTTTTCATTCTAACCTTGTTACTACTAGGGACATCTATAGTGTTAGTTCCTCCGGTTCCTCATTGGCCGATTGCACCGAATAGAATACAGTATAAAACTAGAAATTGACTTACCAGTCAATTTGAAAGACCGCCCTTGGAAATTGGGAGCTAAGACAGGGTTGACTGATCGAGAATTATTATCGTGCGGCCAGGGTTGGTGCCAGGTTTTTGAAATAGGGAGAATAAAAGTCTCCCTTTCCTAAAAAGCAGGGAGACTTTTTTCAAAAGAGGGAGACTTGATTTCTCCCTACTAACTTCAGGAGAAGCTGTAAAGGTCACTACTATTCAGTGATAAACTGNATAGAAATCCTGTTGAACAATGGGGAACCCGCTCACCGACAGGTCGGCGCTGCGAGCGCTTGTACCGAAACGACGTCATTGACGTCATTTTAGGTGTCATTGACGTCATGTAGGTGCTGACGTTGCGTCATGAAAAATTGCCTGTACATTTTTCTACAGGAAAAATGACACAAAAGACGTTGCTTTTATCGCCATTGTATCTCTTCATTTTAAGGAAAAAAGGAATGAGATTAAAAGAAAATTTCATCTGCTATAAGATGATATAAGTTTTATTGTTGGGCGACCAACACAAATGGTTTATTTTCACGCCAGAAATAAATGGAAATAACGTTAGAAAAACAGAGACTTCGGTACAAACGCTCGCAGCGCCACGTCGTGACGTTAGTGTGCAGGTTCCTCGTCACGCAGTGACCACTTGATAATGCACGTACTAATAAGACCTTCTTCTCAATCTCGTACCCAGATATTAGTTACGCTTGACCGAGGTCGGAGATTGCTCTGGAGACTGCTACACGTCTCGGGGTTTCCTAGACACGTGCGTTGCACACGGCGCATGAATATACATGTATGCCAATTTTTGACCGTTTCACCCCAATTTTATATTATAGTGATCCAAGTAGTGCTTTGTTATTTCCGTAATAAATACAACAGATCGCTCATAAAAAGATTTCTAATGAAATTTTTCTGTATTTTATACTGCAATTATTTCAATGCATCTGTGGTCGAAAATCGCACTGTGCTACACTTAAATCACAGAAATTGCGTGAGGTAGCCAGCAGTCGCCAGAGATTTGTGGAGCGACATCCAACCTCGGCCGAGGGCAACTAATTTACGAGATTGGCTTCTTTGGTACATCTGTACTCGGATTTTACCCGTCATTGTACTTAGTATTTATTTTTGCACTTGGTCATTTTTGGTAGTTCGTATTTGTAACCTCACAAAGTATTCTGATGTATATCTTAGATGTTTACTTAAATATAGAGTTTATACATGTATAGATTTATACATACGGTCACATGACAGTAATTGACCAATCAGCGTGGTAGATCTTAGTAAATCTTAAAAGAACCGGATTTCTTGATTTATCATAGATAATATCGAGTAAAAGGCACTTAAATATTCTGTTTGACACAGAAATAATTAAGAGAAAAATAATTTTCAAGTTTTGGGAAAGTTTGATAGTGACTGTATCATAAGCCTGTCTTCCAGTGGGTTAAGTGTATTACTACGCCGATACCGAGTGGCCGCATTGAAATATCGTGCGAAATTACCCCTCATATTTTCAATGCCCCCAAACCCTGAAATTATCACGGTCAACCCACAACGAAAACTTTATGGTTTGAAGCATTAGGCTAGGGGTACGTCGTGTCCGAACGGTTCATTCCAATGAAACTCTGGGACCAACCTACGAGCACAGGCATCTCGCCATTTCTAATGGTAAATGCATTGGCCACGTACGTAACCATACAGCTCTGAAAAAAATTATTATACCACCTCGGTTATTTCCTCTTATTACATTGCTGTATGGGCGAGGAAGGGAAACCATAGGTGTCTTTGTTGTGGAGTGAGCGCCGCGAGAGTGCAGCGGCAAGGATGGGAACCAGTCTAAGAGAGGTACTGGCACAGGTCACCGCCGTTTTATACCAATGTTGTCTTGCACCTACACTATATCGCTATAGATTATCTACCTCTATAGATTATCTACCTCTAGATTATCTATTATCTATACCTCTTGATACACTGTACCTCTTTCACCTTAGAAACCCGTTGATAGACGAGTGGTTATCACGTCCGCTCAGCAAGCGGCAAGTCCCGGGTTTGAATTCAGCCCGGGCTGTATGGGATTTCATTCCCGGCTCTTCACGTCCGTCTCAGGGATAGTAAGCCGTGCTGCCCTGCACCTTGTTTCTTAGCAAGGGCAAGTAAAAATCTCCAAGTGAGGAACATGAGTAGCTTGAGATGGCATCTTCCATACTTAACAGGGCTTCGGCCCTGACGGAAAAATCAAATACAAATACCCCTTATTATTTTTTGACACAAAGGAATGTGTAACAGTTTTGTTAAGTGTTACACCCGATCAAATCAAAATGGCTACCACTCTTTCATGATCAGAGGAGAGGCCGTTTTAACTGGGGAAATATTGATGAGTATTACTTTGGTGGCCATTAGAGTAGAACGACCAACGCCCATGAAATAAAATACATGTATCCTGTAGGACGTTAGTTTGAGTGTCATTGCCCGGCAACGAATTTCATTGTTTGAATTTTAAATGAATAGGCCACATCATCGACGCTACTATTTGTTATATTAAAACGGGTAGTCATTAATTAATAGTTCATTGTCGTTGTTTGTGATGTAAACACCACAGACGTCGAGATGGGTCCACCTGTTGAAGAGAAGAACACGAGGACAGGGTTCAAAGGAAAGTTATATAATTTTTTAAAGACTTACACGGAGAACACCAGTTTCCATGGACTCAGATATACTTTTGAAGCTACGACAACATATGGCAGGTAAGGACATTTTGTTTCTTATACATGTACAATGAGTTGTCCTGGACAGATCTAACTTTTGTCCGTTATGGGTGGTTATATCCGCTGTTAAAGTGCCATTATAGCATGAGGCATGCCCTGGCGGCAGAATCTGGAACCAAAGTGATAAGACTGGTGTCCTGTCCAACCCATATATAGCCAGCGGTGACATAGACTGGTACCCGATCCCAACTATTTTACATCGGGCTTTTGCATATGTAATAGGACCGGGCGTGCCTACCGCCTTCGTGCCTCTGATTGGTCGGTGCTGGCGCAGGTGGTAAGTATGTGTACTATTATGTTGATAGATTTTCTATTTTTAACATGGAAAACCCCCGGCGTGATTGGTGAATTTGCCTGGGTCAAAGGTCGGTCACCTTCTATCTGCATTCTGGTACGTCAGCCGTGTTGAGAATTAAATAAATTTACATAATTTACATAAAATTTTCAAGTGACGTCACTGTCAGAATTCCTCCACAAATGGCGGCCACGACTGGTCCTACCATTCAAAAGCGACACCATCGGTAGGACCAGGTACTAGTCTAGCGGTGACACCGAGGGGGACTGCACTCTGTCGAAACCTTAGCTGACAAAAATGGCTACCATCCTTGGAAACTTGCAAATTTTGTGACATCGATATGTCACCTACGAGGGTTTAGTCGGATGATACCTCCACCGTTTTCGCTCCGAGACTATAAACCTATAAGCACTCTTTTATTTTTTCAGGATTCTCTGGCTGTTAATTGTCCTCGGGTTCCTTGCCTGGTTCTTATACGTCGTGGCGGAAAGAGCAATGTACTTAGGCGTACACCCTGTTACTGTTGACATCAACGTGGCCTACAACGCGACGCTTCGATTTCCCTCTGTTGCTATATGCAATACAAACCAGTTCAGGTAATGACAAACCAAAAAAAACAATATAATGGGTGTCCCGGAGTTTTCTGAAGGGGGTCGGTATTCTTAGGGCGGTTTACACTAGGTTGCAACAAGTTGCAAGTTGCCGCAACTTGCAACTTGTTGCAAACTACCTGGAACGGTTTACACATAGAAAAATCGATACAACATCCAGCGTGATCGAGTTGCAACAAGTTGCTTGCCCGTTTACACATGCAACTTTTATGAAACTTTTTGGTCTCATCAGGTTTATGCAACAAGTTGCATATGAAAAGTTGCATGTGTAAACGGGCCTTGTCAGCTCGCGCAGCGCGTCAGCGAGGGCCGAAGGCATCTCTGGGGGGACCCCAGGAAAATTTGAAAATCTAGATACTGTGAGACGCATCCTGGGGCATTTTCCGGGTGACGTTTCGTTCTTCCTGTCCTTTTCAACTCCTCAACGCGGTAAGCTGCTTTGAATTGAGGGCACAGTTCGCGGGGGGGGGGGTCGTTCGCACCCCCCCCCCCGACCCCCGCTAACTGGTGGTGGCCTCTAACGGCAGTAAAGTCACTCATTGCGAGCTCCATCTTTCAGAGTCAGCAAAGCTTGGGATGCTGAGATATACAACAAGCTTGCTCTATTTTACGGGACGGATCGTCAGGGCAGACGTGAGCTCACCATCTTGAATGACATGGACTTGGTAGAAACCATGAAGGAGATGGCCCATCGCAAGGAAGACATGATTATGAAGTAGGTTTTCCTATTAAAGTACCACTGTACTGTATGTAGGTCTTCTTTCTCGTGGTCGACGTGACCTCTGACCTTTCGCCAACCTCTTTATGCATGCTCAACAAGACTGCCGCATTGAGTTATGCCGGAAATGTGCGCTTGGCTTAAATCTGTGTGCGGTCAGGACACAACCAAAAAATTTTTTATAATCATTGTTCTGTTGTCAGATATCCACCAGAATATGATGTGCAAATTATTTTAAGTCCGAAACTTTATGAGCGCCCCCTGGATAGGTTTGGTGTAGCCATTGATATTCGGTGGCTGTTCGAAACATCGCAGATGGTTGTTTGTATTTCCAACGAAAGCCGCGCAGTGGCGTGGCTGTCTTTTTTTAAAACACCGCAGAGGCTATTTTTATCTACAGTACGTGGCACAGTTGACCTCCCTAAATCCGCGTACCTTCCCCGTACGTGACGAGGAAGGTAGGCTTCAGTTCATCGCGTATGGTATGGGTACGTCACGCGTCTCTGTTGCGTGACGTCTGGTGAATGACGTTACGTCTTCACTGCATGCCTTCCATGACGCTGCGCCACGTCCTCGGAAGATACGAGGACGGCACGTGCATGACGCTGCATGTAGTACGCGGATGGTGCGCGGCGCGGAAGGGAGGTCAATTGTGCAAGGTACTGTATTAAGTTCAGCTTCAAGTTGGGTCTTTTGTCATGGTGTTCATCAAAGTGTTTATACCGCGTGACCTCTGACCGCGCTGGGATCTGGGCATGCGCAGTTGTAACTACGAAGTCGCTTATTGCAGATGCACGTGGCAGGGGGAGAACTGTACTCACCGCGACTTCACCCCACTGATGACCGAATTTGGGATGTGTTGTGTTTTTAACTACCCGGATGTAAATAACACAGCAGACGATCAAACATTCCAGGTTCAAAACACCGGTAAGTGTTATCTAAACAAATAACTTCGGGGCGTTTTGACGCAAGGGAGACTGGGGCCGTGATGAGCACTGGACTGGCGGTACAGAATTCATTTTTTATCTCGGGCTTGGCATCTTATTGGTAAGTGAATCCAGTATACTTGTTATACTTCTATGTAATTCGAAAATTAACTATTCGGCCATGACTTTTTAAAACAAAGTGACATTAGACTATGTCGCAATTAATCAATGATGACAATAACATAATAGAAATTATCGTATACATGTATAAGAGAAATTACCACCAGAAAAACCACTTAGTTAATTGGATGAATTGAGTGTTCATTTAAAAATTATCATAGAAGTTATCAATCTGTTGGATTAGCCATTTTAGCGATTAATTTTTGTTTGTCATATTTTTCATCCCACAATAAAGATTTAGAAATTAATGTATATTAATTAAATGAGGAACCCGCAAACTATTTATGCCGACAGGGGGCGCTGCGAGCGGTGCCACCGAAGACGTCAAAACCAGAGGAAAGCAATGGCCACGTCACAACGTCCTTGACGGGGTGCGGCAGAACTACCACCACTTGGTGGCGCTGTGATCGGTTGCACCTTCAAAGTTTTTTGATGTCTCGTCCACGTTGCACTGCGTCAAGGATCTCGTGACACGACATTACGTTGCTTTTCTCTGTTTTGACGTCTTCCGGTAAAACAACTCGCAGCGCCGCCCTATCGAGATAAAACGTACGTCAAACGGGTCCTCATTTCAAACTCCCTATTTTAGAGGGCCGATTCATTATTAGGGAGGTTTCGCAAATCTGACGAAGCGCGACGTACGAAATACGAAATTCAACTTCATTTCCAGGAGCTAATGTATTTCTGGAGATGGTTGCTACCACAAATGTCCCTGCTGCCAGTGCGTCTTTTAGCGTATCATGTAAGACCGAGAGAGTTACGGTACATCTTGAATTTTTAAATTTCCACTTCGTAATCTACGAAATGGAAACGAAAGATAAATTTCAAAGTTTAATATACACCGTAACTCTATCGGTCTAACGTCATACGCTAAAAGACGCTTTTGCAGCAGGCGATATTTGTGGTACCAACCATCTCCTGAAATATATTACGTCATGGGAATGAAGTCAAATTTCATACTTCGTGTTTCGTCAGATTTGCGAAATCTCACCAGAGTTACATGAACCGGTCACTCCAAAAACAAAGCCTACCTCCAGGAACCATTCTAACTATCAATCATGTCATTTCTTAGGTGCATCATATGGTCTGCAGTTATACCTGAACGCCGAGGTCTACGAGCAGGCTCCAGGCCCGAATTTAGCGTCCGGCATACAAGTGCTGGTGTTTGATAAAAGTGACCGACCAAGGGTCTCCGATCTTGGAATAGCCATACCTGTGTTTGAGGTGTCAAGAATTGCCCTGCACATGTCGTCGGTGGGTATGAGGCATCTGTCAGGAGCTGATGCGGGCCAGAGATCACCAGGGGTTCAGAATTTGGCCTAATGCGCGGCATGCTCGCTTTCCTGCGCCCCCCCCCCGCCCTCCTGTCCTAAACCCACCGGCCATGGAGGATTTCTTTTACGGCCTAGTGGTTGGCGCGTTGGCCTGTACAGGTAGGACAGGAGACCAATCTAATGCATAAAGTCGTGGTTTAAAGGGTATTTAAGGCCAAAGAAGTAACTAAAAAGCCTTTGTAAAATTGACAATTCGGACTGATTGATACCAGCGCCACACAACGGATTATGAAACTCACTAAACTATTTTTCCCCAGGTTACGCGCCTCCCAGACCCCTACGGTGACTGTGCCTCGAGGAGGTTGAGGGATTACAATGTCTACTCCTACCAAGCGTGCGTGGCTGAATTTTACGCGAATAGAACTGCGGAAGTGTGTGGGTGTATCGGTTACGGAGATAAATGGGAATCCCCCGACAGACCACCCTACTGTAACTTCTCCACCATGTATGGCTGTTATGCTGATGTCAGTAAGTACGGATATGAAGGAAGAAAACGGTTTGCCATGGCTGGTGTTAAAGCGGCACGATATGCGATCTCTTTCCGGTATTTTGATTGCTGACGTAGAGGAAGCCATCTAGCGGCGCGGCAGGAACACGAAATACAAAAAAATTTATACGTGCTACTGGTACATCGGGTCCATTCGCCGCAACGAACTTAATCCCTGGCACTGGGGATGGAGAGTGGCGCGCACCGCAGTGGGGGGCGCCGGCTGTCGAGAAAAAGTGGCAGTACCGTCCTCCTTTAAAGGTCACAGCATTCAAATCAGCATCGCCCGGGGCGTTGCTCCGAGATCTAAAAATAACAACGCACTCGAAACAATTTTTGACCCAAAATTATGACCTCATAAATTGTTCTAAAAGGCGTTCCATAGACGAAACACAACAGCTATGTTCATAGTTCATATGTTCATGCAGTTAACAGCAGGGGGAGAGTCACGACTTCCGGTTGACGTTGTCGTTATCGCGGCGTTTCTAAACCTTCCTGTTTCCAAATGTAGAAATCGGTTGACTTTTTTATCTCGACAGGCGGCGCTGCGAGCGATTGTACCGAAGACGTTAAAACAGAGCAAAGGAATGCTTGGTGAACAGGGACGAAACGTCGAAAGGGTGGTACAACCGCTCACAGCGCCTCCAATTGGCGGTTGTTATGCAGGGTCGTCGTCCCCAAGTGTCCACTGATGATTTTTTTTTCTCCAGATAACCACCCTATTGACCACAAGTGCACACATCCCTGCAAGCAGGAGGAGTACTCGACCTCGCTCTCAAATACCCCTCTGTCAGAGACTAGCATCAACGGTATGCTGAACGAATTCAGGAAGGACAAGGACCTCGGGGAGAGGTACAGAAACGCCGTGCTCACCAGGCAAATGGTGGATCTGGCCAACGTCAAGAAGGATATAAGTGACATGCTTGGCTTCCTTAACTCTCATCGTCGTCTCCAGACTTTGATTTTAGACCCCATTCGTGAGACACTGTCTGAGATCAACAAACTTGTACAAAATCTTTGGCCGGCGATTCGGTCCATGACTACGAATATCCGCAATGCCGCAGAGAAAGTGAAAGGGAGATATGAAGACGTGTTCAAGGTCCATGCCCTAAGGGATTATTTGGTGCCAGGACTTGCCAAGTTGGGGATGAGAGCGTGGGACCTCGCTAAACTGATTTTGCCGGTACGACTGAAGCCGAACATGTTTAAACCCGAGAAGGCCGAGATGGTTTCCCAACTCAAAAAAGAGTTGGCGAATTACTTCTCCGAGGCGTTGGAGATCATCAACTCCGTGACCCAAATCTTTCATCATATCGTAAGGAAGCGGGTGAGTGAGGCGGACACTGCCTACGAGGGTAAGACGATCCCGCGGAAGATTATAGCCTCGAAGAAGGAAGAGATCACCGCCGCTATCGATCAGTTACACACGAGCGCAAGGACCTTGATGCCGAGGATGTTCGAGTTCCAGATCTTGGCGAGAAAACTTGAAACAGTCACCGAGGGCTCGTTCCCTTCACTGTATGGGCGGCTTATGGGTTTGGCCGGCAGCATCAACGCACAATTTGCACCAGAGTTCACCACAGCTACACATAACTTGAAAAATGTCATGGAAGACGTAGGCGTATCTGTTTTAACGGAGTCCGTAAGGGTAGCCAGTGTCGTGGAAAAGTTGTCTCCCTTCTTGAAGAGCCTGACAGACGGCATTGCAACTTACAAGAAAAGAATGAAAAAGAACAGTGTGAAAGATCTTGAAACAGTCTTCGGCGAGATTAAAAATAAGGTAGATCCGCTGGTTTCCAACTGGACAAAGTCGGCGAAAGAATATCTCGTCGAAATCTTGTCGCCGCCGTGGAAACTTCTATCGAATATTTCCAAGTACGAGAGGAGGAGTCTAGAGATGAATCGACGACTGGAAGAAATACAGATGATGATAAGCGACAATGTCGGCGTCGTTTCCGATTTCAAGCTTGCCCTCAACCTCATTCTGGTAAAATTCCCCGACAGGTCCCACGATGTAGCTCCCATGTTGAAGACGTTAGGAGATTTTTCCAAGTATGGGTCTAAACTCAACGATCTGATGGTATTGTTGAAAAAAAGGACGGATACTTTCGTGGAGTATTTTCGGATCTTGGTCAAGTCCATGCTGGAGTTCAAACAGAAGTTAGGAATAGACGAAACAATGATCAGGTACGAATTCTGCCTCATGCCAAAACCGGACTTGGGTGCGCCTCCCGCAAACCAATGGCTTGCGTCCACACAGACTCGTGCGGCCAACACGGCCTGCGGTATCTGACGCACGATATCTGTGTGGACGCAAGCCATTGAAATAGCGATAAAGCCATTAGTTGGCCGAAACCACACCGCAAAAAACACCGGTTTTGATGTGAACGCGACTTTATGATACAGGCCTACAGGGGGCGCTGTGGGCAGTCGTACCGAAGACGTTAAAAAACTCTTCACGATGTCCAGAATGCAGTGCAACAGGAAGGATACGACGCAAAATAGGTGCTAATAACTCTCAGCGCCGCCAGGTGGCGGTTAACCTGCAAAGTTCCTCATTGGTATTTGTTACTTCCAGAGAGAATATGCTCGCGCTGCAAGTGTTCTACCAGAGCCTGAGTTTTACTGAGATCATCAAATCCCCGGCGTATGATTGGTTCTCATTTCTAAGTAAGTACCGAGAGAACTTGAAGTGAGTTGTTCTGATTCGTAGCCGATAAGGCATAGGGCCTACAGGTCTAATGATGACATCGCCTCTTCCCCCAAACGTCAGTCCGGGTATCGTGTTGTGTCAGATTGCAGATTTTTCCATGAGGGGCGAATCGATTATTGTCCCTGGTAAGTACGGAAGAGGCCATCTCAAGCTACTCATGTTCCTCACTTGGATGGGGTCTTTTACTTCCAAGGTACAACGGCTTACTCCTCCATGCGATGATCCTTAGGTTTCGTGGATCATATATGGTTGGTTCTTTGACCATCCAAGGGCCAATGCGCACCAAACCATTCAGTCAAGCGGGGGGGGGGGGGGNGGGGGGGGGGGGGGGGGGGGGGGGGGGGGGGGGGGGGGGGGGGGGGGGGATCGCCTTCAAGTAAAAGCGGGAAAGAGGGTATTGAAGGAGAGCCTGGGCAGAATTCAGATTACATGTATACTCCTTTTGCAAGGAGCAAGGGGCCTCGATCCCTGGTGTGCGTTGTAGTATATTCTGCGTTAAGGAAATTGACTCCTAATAAGTTGTAATATTGACCCTTCGCCCCTGGGCCTACTTCATCGTAAGAAGGTAAAAGGTGTTAATGCCCTCTAATCCTATGGAACAGGGTAACCAGTATCTAGGGTAGCAGGTGCCTGTAGGGTCAGGAGAAGGGGTTAGGGTAGAAGGATTAGGAGTAGGCTATAGGGTCAGGGTCGGAGGGCACATGTATAAAAGGTTGTGGGATACGGGCCAGCGGGTAGGATTCAGAGTGGGCATTCACCCCTTCAGCGTAAGTAAGTCAGAGCTCAAATTAAAGGCGCCATTGGCCATCAAGTGTGTCAAACGAAAAACAACTTTGCAGACAGAATACCTTTAGACCTCCTAAATTCTGTTAGTTACCAAATCCAATGGTCGTTCGAGGCCACAGCCAGCGTTACCGTTCTCTCTCTGCAGGTGACATCGGAGGCACAGCTGGTCTTTTTCTTGGCGGTTCCATCATCACCATTCTGGAGTTGTTCTACTACATCGGGAAGACAGTCAGTCAGCCGAAGGTTGAGGATGTCGAGAAGGCAGGGGTTCCGAAGCCAGATGAAACCCAACCTCCACCGTATAACAGCGCCTTCATCTACAGTGACAGTAAGGATTGGGAGAAACAGTACGGCGATGATCAGGGGATTTTCTCGCTTCACGTCTGGTGAAATTCCGAACTGGACCACGATAATGAATCACCAAAGTAAAGACTGTGAAGGCCTTTTTTCCTACGGGATGCCCTTAGAATATTTCAGTCATGACCAAGCAGCACATTCTTAAAGAATTTGAAAATTCACCATTTTCTTGTGAAAGGACGTTTCTATAGGATCCACGGCTTTCCTTCTGCACTTTGTTGCACCTACACCATACCTCTATAGATTATCTACCTCTATAGATTATCTACCTCTATAGATTATCTACCTCTATAGATTATCTGATGGAAACATAAATCGTCTCCAAATTTCGCAACTTTTCGACCCCAACCGGGGTCTTCCTGAGGAAGACCCCGGTTGGGGTCGAAAATTTGCAAAATTCGAAGACGACATATGTTTACTATCATTTTGTGTGCCGTTTTTTGTGCTCTGTGTTGGATATCTTTTGATTATCTATTATCTACCTCTTCACACACGGTATCTCTTTCACCTTAGAAACCCGTTGATAGCCTAGTGGTTCTCACGTCCGCTCAGCGAAGCGGCAAGTCTTGGGTTCGAATCCAGCCCAGGCCATATGCGATTTCATTCCCGGCTCTTAACGTCCGTCGGATGGGACAGTAAGCCGTGGTGCCTTTTATCTTGTGCCTTTACAAGGGTAATGTATATAAAGTCCATTTCCAGAATATTTGTAAATTTTCGACCCCAACCGGAGTCTTCTTCAGGCTGGCACTTTTCCACACTAGATTTCAGAAAAGTCTGAGCTGAATGCCAAATGTAGATCTGAAATACCCTGTGCAAACAGGAGGTGTCCGCAATTAAGGAATATAGAGGCCAAGCCCCAAGAATTGGGTGCTAGACCTAATCAAAAAGAGAGTGCCCTTTACAAGGACAAGTAAAATACCCCATCCAAGTGAGGCACGCGTAGCTTGAGATGGCCTCCTCCGTACTTACTAGGGCCAATAATGCTGTGGCTTCGGCCAACAAATCAAATACATGTACAGATACCCGTTATTATTTATTGACTCTAAGGAATGTGTAACTGTTTTGTTGAGTGTTATACCCGATCAAATCAAAATGGCTACCACTATTTCCTGATCAGGGCAGAGGCTGTTTTAACTGATAAAAATGCTGAGCGTTGCTTTGGTGGCCATTAGAGTAAAACGACCAACACCCATGGTATACTGTTGGACTCTTGAGAGGCATTGCCCAGCAACGTTCAAAATACAATTTTATTTTGTTTAAATTTTAAATGAGTAGGCCACATCGTCGACGCTACTATTAGTTATATTAAAACGGGTAGTCATTAATTAATAGTTCATTGTCGTNGTATCGGCGTCGGGTCTTGGTTGCGACACCAAACCCGCGAGGGTGGGGCAAAAATTCCGTCCAAACCCTCGGCGTATTTTAGGTCCACCCTCGCGGGTTTGGTGTCGCAACCAAGACCCTCCGCCTCGGGTTTAATTCCTTAAACCTAAACCTTCATTACAGGATTCTCTGGCTTTTAATTGTCCTCGTGTTCCTTGTCTGGTTCATATACGTCGTGGCGGAAAGAGCAATCCACTTTGGCATACACCCTGTTACTGTTGACATCAACGTGGCCTACAACGCTACCCTCCACTTTCCCTCCGTAGCCATCTGCAACACAAACCAGTTCAGGTAATGATGAAAAGGAAATACATGTGGCAGTAGAAGGGGTAGGACTCTTCAGAGTGGCTCAATAAAAATGTTGCACTTACAAAATGGTCAATATTACAATTTTGGCATTTACCCTAAAATATACATATCGACTTGAAGAGCAAGCTCTCTCGATTAATTTGACACCAGCAGGTTCACAATCCTTCCATGATTGACTGCACAGGATAGATTTTATTGACTCATGTGAAATCTGGCTTGCGCCATCTTCTCAGTGGTTGAACAGGATTAGGGTTGCCGGTAGCCCATAGCAGACTGTACTGCCGTTAGAGGTCGCCTGTTAGCGGTCCTAGAACGTCGCAAAATTTGACGCCATGGTATCCACGTCATACGGATGACGCGGCGTGCATTTTTCTCTATGACGTCAAATTCTATGACGTTCTAGGACGGCTAACTGGTGGTGACCTCTAACGGCAGTAAAGTCACTCATTGCGAGCTCCATCTTTCAGAGTCAGCAAAGCTTGGGATGCTGAGATATACAACAAGCTTGCTCTATTTTACGGGACGGATCGTCAGGACAGACGTGAGTTCACCATCTTGGATGGCATGGACTTGGTAGAAACCATGAAGGAGATGGCCCATCGCAAGGAAGACATGATTATGAAGTAGGTTTTCGTTAAACAACTGATTCAGTGGTGACGACACGGTAATGATGGTGATGATGACGATGACGAAAATGGCTAAAAACGATAACTAAAATCATCTCCACTCTCTTCTAGATGCACGTGGCAGGGCGGGAACTGTTCTCACCGCGACTTCACCCCACTGATGACCGAATTTGGGATGTGTTATGTTTTTAACTACCCGGATGTAAATAACACGGCAGACGATCAAACATTCCAGGTTCAAAACACCGGTAAGTATTGCCTGTCTAGACAAATCACTTTTGGGCGATGGGTGCGAGGTGTGGCTAGTACTGGGGCGGTATTTCAGGTATCATCAGGGTTGTGATCTTGCAAGCGAGTGAATCCAGTATATGTAATGTGAAAATCTGCAATTCAACCGTGACTGTTTATAACACAATGACAATAGAGTATGACGCAATCAATCGGTAATATGAGATGAGAGAAATATTATAGGAATAATCCTAAATTAGAAAATTAAAAATCACTTAGGTAATTGGATGAATTTAAGTGTTGATATTAAAACGCGAGTTAGTCAATTGTTTTAATAGCCATTTCAGCGATTAATTTTGTATTGTTTATTATATTTCATCCCCACTATAAAGATTTTGAAATGTACATACATCTATAGGAACCTGCAGAAAATTTTATCCCCACAGGTGGCGCTGCGATCGAGCGGTGTGACCGCAGACGCCAAAAACAGAGGAAATCACGACATCTTGACGCAGTGCGGCAGAACTACCGCCACTGGGAGGCGCTGTAAACAGTTCTTTTTGACGTCTCGTCCGTGTTGCACTGCGTCAAGGACGTCATGACGCAACGACATTGCATTACTTTGCACTGCTTCTAACGTCTTCGGTACAACCGCTTGTAGCGCCGCCCTGTCGGCAAAAAAAGCCAAACAGGTTCCGAATTTCAAACTCTCCATGTACTTGTAGTTTAGAGTGGCGGTTCACCATTTCAGAGGTACATGTACATGTACGAGTCAATCGAAAAGCATGTCATACGTACCTCCAGGAACCATTCTAACTATCAATCATGTCATTTCTTAGGGGCGTCATATGGTCTGCAGTTATACCTGAACGCCGAGGTCTACGAGCAGGCTCCAGGCCCGAATTTAGCGTCCGGCATACAAGTGCTGGTGTTTGATAAAAGTGACCGACCAAGGGTCTCCGATCTTGGAATAGCCATACCTGTGTTTGAAGTGTCAAGAATTGCCCTGCACATGTCGTCGGTGGGTAGGCTATGAGGCATCTGTCAGGAGCTGTTACGAATTATGTTGAGAATTAGGCGTAGTGCTTGCTTTCCTACGTTACCCCACCTCGTGATAACCCCAGTATACGCCACGGCCTACCGGCCAGCCATGGAGGATTTCCTTTATGGCCTAGTGGTTGGCGTGTTAGCCGCCAAGCTCGAAGTTGGGAAGGTTGAGCACGGTGAATACATAGACGGATGACCTGTTGGCCTCGGTCCACCTGTGCCTTTCACTGCGAGACTGTTTGACGATTTTCACAGGGATAAGGACATTTTTAATTGATTAGTCACGTTAAATGTGTGCTTGTCGTCCATTTCCCTGTGAAAATCGTAGAACATGCTCCATGTAACGCAGTTGGGCCGAAGCCGCAGTAAAGGTATTTTAGGCCAAAGAAGTACATGTAACTGAAAAAAAGCATTGTAAAATGTAGACAACTCGGACTGATTATATGATACCAGCGCCACACAACGGACTAAAAAAGCTCACTGCATAATTTTTTCCCCAGGTTACGCGCCTCCCAGACCCCTATGGTGACTGTGACTCCAGGAGTTTGAGGGACTACAAAGTCTACTCCTACCAAGCGTGCATGGCTGAATTTTACACGAATAAAACATCGGAAGTGTGTGGGTGTATCGGTTACGGAGACAAATGGGAAGCCCCCGACAGACCCCCCTACTGTAACTTCTCCACAATGTATGGCTGTTATGCTGATGTCAGTAAGTACGGATATGAAAGACAGAATAGCGTTTGCCAGATGGATGGTGTTGATGGCGGGCACTCTTTGATTTCTTTTGATTAGCGTATAGTGTCACCGTCGATTAACAGATGGCGCCGTGCGTCATGGCACAGGCCGCGAGAGAGCTATCAGTGAGTTTAGAACACGTATCTAACCAAAAACGCTAGTTTGTAAAAAATACACCCACGAATTCGTGAGCTCGGGGTGTGTATTTAACAAACTAGCGTTTATGGTTATACGTGTTCTGACACTGATAGCTCTCTCGAGGCCTGTGTTTTTGTTTTGATTAGCGTAGTGTCACCGTCGATTAACAGATGGCGCTGTGCGTTATGGCAAAGAGTGCCCGCCGGGAAATATCTTTCGGATTTCTCCCTTTAAAAAAGGTTACATCATTCAAATCAACAACGTTAAAAGGGAGGCCAACCGCTGACAGCGCCCCCACGTGGGGTTGTCTGCAGGGTCTTCATTTCCCGACAGAAGTGTCCAATGATATTTTTGTTCCAGATAACCACCCTATTAACCACAAGTGCACACATCCCTGCAAGCAGGAGGAGTACTCGACTTTCCTCTCAAATACCCCACTGTCAGAGACAAGCATCAACGGTATGCTGAACGAATTCAGGAAGGACAAGGACCTCGGGAAGAGGTACAGAAACGCCGTGCTCACCAGGCAAATGGTGGATCTGGCCAACGTCAGGAGGGATATAACTGACATGCTTAACTTTCTTGGATCCCATCGTCGTCTCCAGGAACGTATTGTAGACCCCCTTCGCGAGACGCTGAGTCATATCGACCAACTGGTACAAAATCTTTGGCCGGCGATTCGGTCCGTAACCACGAATGTCCGCAATACCGCCGAGGACGTGAAAGGGAGATATGAAGACGTATTCAAGGTCCATGCCCTTCGGGATTATTTGGTGCCAGGACTTGCCAAGTTGGGGATGAGAGCGTGGGACCTCGCTAAACTGATTCTACCGGTAATCATAAAACCGAACATGTTTAAACCCGAGAAGGCCGAGGTGGTTTCCCAACTCAAAAAAGAGTTGGCGGATTACTTCTCCGGGGCATTGGAGATCATCAACTCTGTGACCCAAATCTTTCATCATATCGTAAGGAAGCGGGTCAGTGAGGCGGACACTGCCTACGAGGGTAAGACGATCCCGCGGAAGATTATAGCCTCGAAGAAGGACGAGATTACCGCCGCTATCGATCAGTTACACACGAGCGCAAGGACCTTGATGTCGAAGATGTTCGTGTTCCAGATCTTGGCGAGAAAACTTGAAACAGTCACCGAGGGCTCGTTCCCTTCACTGTATGGGCAGCTTATGGGTTTGGCTGGTAACATCAACGCACAACTTGCACCAGAGTTCACCACAGCTACACATAAGTTGAAAAAGATTATGGAAGACGTGGGAGAATCTGTTTTAACGGAGTCCGTAAGGGTAGCCAGTGTCGTGGAAAAGTTGACTCCCTTCTTGAAGAGCCTGACAGACGGCATTAGAAGCTACAAGAGAAGAATGAGAAGGAACAAAGTCAAAAATTATGAAAAAATCTTCGCCGAGATTAAAACCAAGACAGCTCCGCTGCCCTCGAACTGGACAAAGTCGGCCAAAGAATATCTCGTCAAAATCACATATCCACAAGGGAAACTTTTACTGAATATCTCCAGGTACGAGAAGAAGTGTCTGGATTTAAATCGACGCCTGGAAGAAATACACATGAAGATAAGCGACAATGTTGGCGTCGTTTCCGATTTCAAGTCGGTACTGGACCTCATTCTCGTAAAATTCCCCGAGATGGCCAATGATGTACGTCCCATGTTGAAGACGTTAGGGGACTTTTCCAAGCAGGGGTCTAAACTCGACGATTTGATGGTATTGTTGAAAAAAAGGACGGATGCTTTCGTGGAGTATTTTCGGATCCTGGTCAACTCGATGAGGGACTTCAAAACCAAGTTACAAATAGATGAAGCCATGATCAGGTAGGAAGTAACCTTAAAGATTACCTGAAAGGCATTTGATGTTTTTTTCTCTGAAAGGTGGTTTGAGTAAAAAACAATTCAGTGAAAGTTGCATGAAGACTGGACCATTAATTACAGTGCAAATTTAAGATGTTGTTTCTGCATGAAAATCAAACAATTTGGTATCCATGGCTGTCCAGGCGGCGGGTTCATGAGGTCAAAATAATGTGCTAACCAGAAATCCAAATATTGCCCTCAGAATCCATATTAAGGAAATAACTGCAGTAGGACTGACTGAACAAGAAAAATACGTCAAAACTACACCCTGTCCAAGTTAAATGAGTTGTTTTTAATGTTAATTTTTATATGTTTAAAAAATCCAATGACGTCAAATGTGGTGTTCTCCACTGCCAGACATGGTTGCCAGGGTGTGCAGTCGTCCTTTTTAAATTCCCATATCTTGGAAATGGGTGATTCGATTTTCACGCGGTTTTCAGTTCCATACTGCCTAATTAATGCTCTACAGTATTATGAGTGACGCAGACTGCCGGTGGCGCCGACTATCGACAAAAAGCGGAAATATCATGGCCCGTTAAGGCACGTTCACGCCCAAACCTGATTACAATACGGTTCCCGCAAACCAATGGCCTGCGGTTTCTGCCGCACGATAGGCCTATCTGTGTGGACGCAAGCCATTGAAATAGCGAGGTTCCATTAAAAATTTGTTAAAATGGGTTAATGCCAATTTCAAATTCAGTGGGTCAAAATGTACATTTTGTACTATTCACATTGATTTCGAAGCGGCAGATTTTGCAGAATACGCCTCCGAAGTTTGGCTGTCTAATGCATTTCCCATTAAACTAAAATCCTTCTTTCGCCTTTTTCTCAAAACGGCGCTTGATTTGAGGACATGTCAGCAAACAACAAACTGTCAACAAACCCCGCGAGCCATTCGCTTGAACCAGATTTTATTTCACGTTGATGTTAACGTTTACGTTTGTCGTTTGATTTGTAAGCCTCCCTAACAGCTCTCAGCGCCGCCAGGTGGCGGTCATCCTGCAGAGTTCCTCATTGGTATTTGTTACTTTCAGAGAGAATATGCTCGCGCTGCAAGTGTTCTATCAGAGTCTGAGTTTTACTGAGATCATCAAATCCCCGGCGTATGGTTGGTTCTCATTTCTAAGTAAGTACCGAGAGAACTTGAAGTGAGTTGTTCTGATTTGAAGCCGATAAGGCATACAGGCCTAATGACGATAAAGGTCATTCCGAGTATCGTGTTTTGTCAGATTTTTCCATCAGATCCAAAGCCAAACCATTGTTTTCCCTGGTAAGTACGGACAAGACCATCTCAAGCTACTCGTGTTCCTCGACTTGACAATGAGCGACACACAGAGAAACAGTGAGTTGGTTTCGCAGTGTGTTCCAAACAATGGGAATCACACAGAAAAATGGCCACACTGAAAAACGTTACTCCTGTATGTCAAACGAAAAACAACTTTGCAGGCAAAATAAACTAGGCCTTCTCAACCCTAACAGTTATCATAACGAATGGTCGTTCGAGGCTACAGCCAGTGTTACCGTTCTCTCTCTGCAGGTGACATTGGGGGCACAGCTGGTCTTTTTCTTGGCGGTTCCATCATCACCATTCTGGAGTTGTTATACTACATCGGGAAGACAGTCAGTCAACCGAAGGTTGAGGATGTCGAGAAGGCAGGGGTTCCGACCCGACCTCCACCGTATAACAGCGCCTTCTTCCACCGAGGTAGTAAGGATTGGGAGAAACACTGCGGCGATAAACAAGGGATTTTTTCACTTCACGTGTAGTGAAATTCAGAAGTGGACAACTATAATGATAATGAATCACCAAAGTGCAGACATTGTGAAGGGCCTTTTTTCCCTACGGGATGCCCTTAGAAAGTTTCAGTCATTACCAAGCAGTACATTCTTAAAGAATTTGAAAATTCACCATTTTCTTGTGAAAGGAGGTTTCTAAGTGTACAGGTTTATTTCCTTGACCTCCAGGATCCACGGCTTTCCTGCTGCACTTTGTTGCACCTACACCATACCTCTATAGATTATCTACCTCTATAGATTATCTAGCTCTATAGATTATCTATTATCTATACCTCTTGACACACTATACCTCTTTCACCTTAGAAACCCGTTGGTAGCCGAGTGGTTCTCACGTCCGTGAGCGAAGCGGCAAGTCTTGGGTTCGAATCCAGCCCAGGCCATATGGGATTTCATTCCCGGCTCTTCACGTCCGTCACATGGGACGAAAGGGACTTTCAGCAAGGCACCGTATCGTCGATCCGTGTCACGTATGACATTTTCTATTAAAATCATACGTCATACGTAATACGGATCGACGACACGCAGCCTTGCTGAAAGTCCCTAGTAAGCCGTGGTGCCTTACTTTGTTTCTTTGCAAGGGCAAGTAAAACACTCCATCCAAATGAGGAACATGAGTAGCTTGAGATGGCCTCTTCCGTACTTACCCGGGCCAATAATGCTATGGCATCAGCCATAATGGAAAAATCACTTACAAATACCTGTCATTATTTGTTGACATAAGGAACTTGTAACAGTTGGTCAAATCAAATCAAATCAAATCAAAATGGCTGCCACTATTTCATGATCAGAACAGAGGCTGTTGAGTGTTGTAACTGGAAAAAAATTGATGGACATTGCTTTGGTGGTCATAGAGTGGAATGGCCGAAACCCGTGATAATGAAATACATGTAGGCCTATACTGTAGAACTCTTACTTTGCGAGTCATTCACTCTTAAAAAATTCTTGTTACCGCAACTTCTCTGGGAATATTGACAAGATGCTTTAGGGACTGTAGCAAAAGTATTTTGAAGCCAAAAAAGACTAAATTTTTCGTTCGGGGGGGAGGGGTCCAAGGGCCATTTCGTCTTGTTCATAAAAAGTGGCTTCACCCATAAAATGTTCTGCAATGGATGAAAACGATCTTCCGACATTCAAACTTCCTCATTATCAAATATCAGAGTCAGATTTTATTCTTTTCACAATAGCTGGTATAAAATTCAGGGCACATCTAGATGTCTTCTTTGAGGGGAGGAAAGTGGCATTTCATTCTATAATTACATCAGTTAACTTGCAATAATCATGACTATGGTACCAAAGGTAGCCCTCTCTACATGATCCCAAGAATTATCTTGGACATATTTACTTGCTGACCAGGTTGAAGCCAAAGTTGGCCAAATTTAGTCTTACGGGGGGAGGGAGGGGGTCAGCTGAGAGACTAAATCATTTAGTCTTTTTTGGCTTCACATACTTTTGCTACAGTCCCTTAGTCAGTCTGACGAGTTACATAATTCATGACACGAGTTACTTGTAATGGCGAGTCGCACATCTCTGTGACGAGTTCAGTTTGTCCAGTTGACAATCTCTAGTTATGACGGTTAAAGTTTGCATGCTGTCAGCACCGTTGCCTCATTNCAGCAAAGCTTGGGATGCTGAGATATACAACAAGCTTGCTCTATTTTACGGGACGGATCGTCAGGACAGACGTGAGTTCACCATCTTGGATGACATGGACTTGGTAGAAACCATGAAGGAGATGGCCCATCGCAAGGAAGACATGATTATGAAGTAGGTTTTCGTTAAATAACTCATTCAGTGGTGACGTCACGATAATGATGGTGATGATGCCGATGACGAAAATGTCTAAAAACGATAACTAAAATCATCTCCACTTTCTTCCAGATGCGCGTGGCAGGGCGGGAACTGTTCTTACCACGACTTCACCCCACTGATGACCGAATTTGGAATGTGTTATGTGTTTAACTACCCGGATGTAAATAACACAGCAGACGATCAAACATTCCAGGTTCAAAACACCGGTAAGTATTGCCTGCCTAGACAAATCACTTTTGGGCGATGGGTGCGTGGTGTGGGTAGTACTGGGGCGGTATTTTAGGTATCATCAGGCTTGTGATCTTGCAAGCGAGTGAATCCAGTATATGTAATGTGAAAATCATCAATTCAACCGTGACTGTTTATAACACAATATGACAATAGGGTATGACGCAATCAATCGGTAATATGAGATGAGAGAAATATTATAGGAATAATCCTAAATTAGAAAATTAAAAATCACTTAACTAATTGGATGAATTTAAGTGTTGATATTAAAACGCGAGTTAGTCAGTTGTTTTAATAGCCATTTCAGCGATTAATTTTGTATTGTTTATCATATTTCATCGTCACTATAAAGATTTTGAAATGTTCATACATGTGTAGGAACCTGCACAAATTTTTATCCCGACAGGTGGCGCTGCGAGCGAGCGGTGTGACCGCAAACGCCAAAAACAGAGGAAATCACGACATCTTGACGCAGTGCGGCAGAACTACCGCCGCTGGGAGGCGCTGTAAACAGTTCTTTTTGACGTCTCGTCCGTGTTGCACTGCGTCAAGGACGTCATGACGCAACGACATTGCATTGCTTTGCACTGCTTCTAACGTCTTCGGTACAACCGCTTGTAGCGCCGCCCTGTCGGCAAAAAATCCAAACAGGTTCCGAATTTCAAACTCTCCATGTACTTGTAGTTTATAGTGGCGGTTCACCATTTCAGAGGTACATGTACATGTACGAGTCAATCCAAAAGCATGTCATACGTACCTCCAGGAACCATTCTAATTATCAATCATGTCATTTCTCAGGAGCATCATATGGTCTGCAGTTATACCTGAACGCCGAGGTCTACGAGCAGGCTCCAGGCCCGAATTTAGCGTCCGGCATACAAGTGCTGGTGTTTGANTGTTTGATAAAAGTGACCGACCAAGGGTCTCCGATCTTGGAATAGCCATACCTGTGTTTGAAGTGTCAAGAATTGCCCTGCACATGTCGTCGGTGGGTAAGAGGCATTTGTCACTAGGAGCTGAAGAGGTCATCAGAATTAGGCCTAGTGCTCTTGCTTTCCTAGGTCACCCCCACATCCTAATAATAGTAGGGCTATACGGCACGGCCTACCAGCCAGCCATGGAGGATTCTCTTTTTGGCCTAGTGGTTGGCGCGTTAGCATCCGAACTCGAAGTTAGGAAGGTCGAGCACGGTAAATGAATGGCTGGATAACCAGGCGTCGGTCCACCTGTGCGTTTCACCGAGCCTGTTTTACGATTTTCACAGGGAAAAGGACAGTTTTAATTGATTAGTAACGTTGAATGTATGCTTGTCATCCATTTCCCTGTGAACATCGTAGGTTCGCACGGGTGGACCGAGGATTTAAAGCACCACTGTATTAAATTTTACGGTATTTTCAAAGTGTTAGTAGAGTGCAGGTAGCGGTCTTATAGCCTCGTGAAGGTCCCCAAAATGCTTGCCTGATATGTAGGCCTACTTCAAAGAATCAGGACCTAGTTTTTCAGCACACCTGCAGGCAGGGGCCGGTTGCACAAAACTCACGATAGCGCTAACTTGGTGTTAGCGCTTACTTTATGTTAGATGACGTGAAAAATCCCTTGTCTTTGTACGTCATTTAACGTAAAGTTAGCGCCAACACCAAGTTAGCGCTAACATGAGTTTTGTGCAACCCAGCCCATGCAGGGCTTTAATATACATTGTATTCATATAAAGCATAGTACATTTTACACAACACTAACGTCTGAGGACATATATAAGCACTTTCTGAATTCAATAAAGTGTGGCTTTAAATGGACCAAATTTCGGCCAAGATGTAACTGAAAAAAGACTTGGAAAATCGATGATTCGCTCTGATCGATACCAGCGCCACCTAGCGGATTAGTGATGGCGGTTCCTCATTGAAGCGTTTTTTTCCCCAGGTTACGCGCCTCCCAGACCCCTATGGTGACTGTGCCTCGAGGAGTTTAAGGGACTACAAAGTATACTCCTACCAAGCGTGCGTGGCTGAATTTTACGCGAATAGAACTGCGGAAGTGTGTGGGTGTATCGGTTACGGAGATAAATGGGAAGCCCCCGACAGACCACCCTACTGTAACTTCTCCACCATGTATGGCTGTTATGCTGACGTCAGTAAGTACGGATATGAAGGACAGACTGAATAGCGTTTGCCAGATGGCTTGTGTTAAAGGGGCACGGAATGCAAACTCCTACCGGTATTTTGATTGCCGGCCTAGAGGGAGCCATCTAGCGGCAGCAATGCGAAATACAAAAAAAAACATTAAAAAGTGTATGCGCAGTACATCAGGTCCATTCGCCGACAACGTAGTTAATCCCTGGGGTTGGAGATTGCTGTGCACGGTGATGGGAACACCGACTGCCGAGAAAAAAGTGGCAATACCGGCCTCCTTTAAAGGTTGCAGCATTCAAATCAGCATCCCCCGGGGCCTTGCTCGGAGATCTAAAAATAACAACGCAATCGAAACAATTTTTGACTCGTGTGAATCGCGAAAATTATGACCTCATAAATTGTTCCAAAAGGCGTTCCATAGACGAAATACAACAACTATGTTCATCATTGAAATACTTCGGATTCTCGGGCAATTAACAGCACCGGGTGAGCCATCTCTGCTCGTTGACGTTGTCATTATCACGGCGTTTCTAAACCTTCCTATTTCCAAATGTAAAAATGGGTTGATTTTTATCTCGACAGGCGGCGCTGCGAGCGGTTTTACCGAAGACGTAAAAACAGAGCAAAGCAATGCAAAAACTACTCCTTGGGGCAGTGAACAGGGACGAAACGTGGGAAGGGAAGTGCAGCGGCTCGCAGCGCCTCCAAGCGGCGGTATTTCCGCCGCACTCTGACGCGGTACGATTCATAAGGGTGGTACAACCGCTCACAGCGCCACCAAGTGGCGGTTGTTCTCCAGGGTCGTCATCCCCCAAGTGTCCACTGATGATTTTTTTGTTCCAGATAACCACCCTATTGACCACAAGTGCACACATCCCTGCAAGCAGGAGGAGTACTCGACCTCGCTCTCAAATACCCCTCTGTCGGAGACTAGCATCAACGGTATGCTGAACGAATTCAGGAAGGACAAGGACCTCGGGGAGAGGTACAGAAACGCCGTGCTCACCAGGCAAATGGTNACGATCCCGCGGAAGATTATAGCCTCGAAGAAGGAAGAGATCACCGCCGCTATCGATCAGTTACACACGAGCGCAAGGACCTTGATGTCGAAGATGTTCGAGTTCCAGATCTTGGCGAGAAAACTTGAAACAGTCACCGAGGGCTCGTTCCCTTCATTGTATGGGCGGCTTATGGGTTTGGCTGGTAACATCAACTCACAACTTGCACCAGAGTTCACCACGGCCACCCATAAGTTGAAAAAGATTATGGAAGACGTGGGCGTATCTGTTTTAACAGAGTCCGTAAGCAGTGTTTCCGCCAGAGGGTACGCAGGGTACGCAGTGAGTACCCTCAAAGGAACAGAAAAGGGCCATTTTCTTTAATTTCATGGGGTTTTTTGCTGATTTTGAAGAGCTGCATACCCTCAAAAATATTTCTGGCAGAAACCCTGGTAAGGGTAGCCAGTGTCGTGGAAAAGTTGACGCCCTTCTTGAAGAGCTTGACGGACGGCATTAGAAGCTACAAGAGAAGAATGACAAGGAGCAAAGTCAAAGATTATGAAAAAATCTTCGCCGAGATTAAAACCAAGACAACTCCGTTGCCGTCGAACTGGACAAAGTCGGCAAAAGAATATCTCGTCAAAATCACATGGCCACAAGGGAAACTTTTACTGAATATCTCCAGGTACGAGAGGAGGTGCCTGGAGTTAAATCGACGCCTCGAAGAAATACACATGAAGATAAGCGACAATGTTGGCGTCGTTTCCGATTTCAAGTCGGTACTGGACCTCATTCTCGTAAAATTCCCCGACATGGCCAATGATGTACGTCCCATGTTGAAGACCCTGGGGGACTTTTCCAAGCAGGGGTCTAAACTCGACGATTTGATGGTATTGTTGAAAAAAAGGAAGGATGCTTTCGTGGAGTATTTTCGGATCCTGGTCAACTCGATGAGGGACTTCAAACGCAAGTTACAAATAGATGAAGCTATGATCAGGTAGGTGTTTCCGATTTCAAGTCGGTACTGGACCTCATTCTCGTAAAATTCCCCGAGATGGCCAATGATGTACGTCCCATGTTGAAGACGTTAGGGGATTTTTCCAAGCAGGGGTCTAAACTCAACGATCTGATGGTATTGTTGAAAAAAAGAACGGATGCTTTCGTGGAGTATTTTCGGATCCTGGTCAACTCGATGAGGGACTTCAAACGCAAGTTACAAATAGATGAAGCAATGATCAGGTAGGAAGCAACCTTTAAGATTACCTGAAAGGCATTACATGTTTTTTTTCTCTGAAAGGTGGTTTGAGTAAAAAACAATTCAGTGAAAATTGCATGAAGATTGGACCATTAATTACAGTGTTATAGCAAATTTAAGATGTTGTTTCTGCATGAAAATCAAACAATTTGGTATCCATGGCTGTCCAGGCGGCGGGTTCATGAGGTCAAAATAATGTGCTAAGCAGAAATTCAAATACATGTATTGCCCTCATAGTTTACTAACCTGTTAAATGGATTCCTTGACCTTGAAAACATATGGTTAGACACCATTTTTGTCATGTTACGGCAATAATTGGTTGAGTTACAGGCGTTTTTCAGTGTCTGGCTAATGGCCGAAGCTCATTAACATAATTATGCAATTTTGACCACTTTCCTCTGCTTGGATTTTTTTGGACTTTTAGTATGTTATACAGTAGGGTCCCAGGATCTCAATGCAAGTTAAATCATTTCTGTTGCAATTTTGTCTAGGTCCTAGCAGAGTTTGACTGGACTATCAGAATCCATATTAAGGAAGTACATGTAACTGCAGTAGGACTGACTGAACAAGAAAAATACATCAAAACTACACCTAACTGTCCAAGTTAAATGAGTTGTTTTTAATGTTAATTTTTATATGTTTAAAAAATCCAATGACGTCAAATGTGGTGTTCTCCACTGCCAGACATGGTTGCCAGGGTGTGCAGTCATCCTTTTTAAATTCCCATATCTTGGAAATGGGTGATCCGATTTTCACGCGGTTTTCAGTTCCATACTGCCTAATTAATGCTCTACAGTATTATGAGTGACGCAAAGACTGCCGGTGGCGCCGACTATCGACAAAACGTGGAAATATCGTGGCCCTTTAAGGCACGTTCACGCCCAAACCTGATTACAATCCGGTTCCCGCAAACCAATGGCCTGCGCTTTCTACCGCACGATAGGCCTATCTGTGTGGACGCAAGCCATTGAAATAGCGAGGTTCCATTAAAAATTTGTTAAAATAGATTAATGACATTTTCAAATTCAGTGGGTCAAAATGTACATTTTGTACTATTCACATTGATTTCGAAGCGGCAGATTTTGCAGAATACGCCTCCGAAGTTTGGCTGTCTAATGCATTTCCCATTAAACTAAAATCCTTCTTTCGCCTTTTTCTCAAAACGGCGCTTGATTTGAGGATATGTCAAAAAAACAATACTGTCAACAAACCCCGCGAGCCATTCGCTTGAACCAGATTTTATTTCACGTTGATGTTAACGTTTACGTTTGTCGTTTGATTTGTAAGCCTCCCTAACAGCTCTCAGCGCCGCCAGGTGGCGGTCATCCTGCAGAGTTCCTCATTGGTATTTGTTACTTCCAGAGAGAATATGCTCGCGCTGCAAGTGTTCTACCAGAGTCTGAGTTTTACTGAGATCATAAAATCCCCGGCGTATGGTTGGTTCTCATTTCTAAGTAAGTATCAGGAGGCCCGTGTGCCAGTGTGACATTACAATCGGTTGACGGAATAAGCGGCGACTTGACAATGAGCGACACACAGAGAAACAGTGAGTCCGTTTCCCAGGGTGTTCCGAACAATGGGAATCACACAGAAAAATGGCCACACTGAAAAACGTTACTCCTGTATGTCAAACGAAAAACAACTTTGCAGGCAAATAAATTAGGCCTTCTCAACCCTAAAGGCCCGAACCCACTGACGCGTTTTCCCGCAGCGGGAAAGCGGCAGAAAATGCTTTGTGATAAGGCAGCGGACCGAGAATATAACAAAGAATTTGTCGGGCAGTGATGAAACCGCGGCGGGAAAACGCGACAGTGGGTTCCCGCCTTAAAGGCCTGAACCCACTGTCGCGTTTTCCCGCCGAGGTTTCATCACTGCCCGACAAATTCTTTGTATATTCTCGGTTCGCTTCCTTTTAACAAAGCATTTTCTGCCGCTGCGTTTTCCCGCTGCGGGAAAACGCCTCAGTGGGTTCGGGCCTTTACAGTTATCAAAGCGAATGGTCGTTCGAGGCTACGCCAGCGTTAATACCGTATACTCATAGTTTTCATGGTTTCACTACATATTACAAAAATTACTTATTAGAACTGTACAATTCCATCTGCACTGTACAAGATTGTTATGTTTGCACTCGTGCATAAATTTGGATTTGTATTTCTAATTCTGTCGAACATCATTGCTCTTGTATCTTGTATCTATCTAAGTATTTTATTTTGCATACATGTATCTATCTATGTATTTCATTTTGCACTTCCCATGTGTATGAAATTTTTGTTACTGCTTGTGTTGGTCAAAATAAATATCAAATATCAAATATCTCTGCAGGTGACATTGGAGGCACAGCTGGTCTTTTCCTCGGCGGTTCCATCATCACCATTCTGGAGTTGTTATACTACATCGGGAAGACAGTCAGTCAGCCGAAGGTTGAGGATGTCGAGAAGGCAGGGGTTCCGAAGCCAGATGAAACGCGACCGCCACCGTACAACTCAGCTTTCTTCTACAGCGATAAGGACGGTGAGAAACACCATGGCGAAGGGATTTTCTCGCTTCACGTGTGAATATTAGTGCGGTTTCGCAAATGAGACGAAACACGGAGTCCGAACTACGAAATTGGACTTCATTTCCATGACGTAATATATTTCAGGCGATGGTTGGTACCACACTATTGCCTGCTGCAAGAGCGTCTTTTAGCGTATGACGTTAGACCGGTAGAGTTAAGGTATATATTAAACTTTAGAATTTATCTTTCGTTTCCACTTCGTAGCGACCAGCCATCATTTCCTTGTTCTGGATCCCCCCAAGACAGGCTTTTGCCCCCCCCCCGACCAAAAAGCTAAATACGTGTATAGTAGCCCGGATCAGAGCACTGCCTTTGTGGGACTGTCGTCAAGTGGTCTCTCGATCATTCGAAGAATATTCTCCAGGTCCTGTGCCGCCCGAAGTTCTCTCAAGCCGTAAACGCACGGTCAGTTCCAGTATCAGTCCAGTGCACGGCGCGGAGGCCTTTTATTTGATTTTTCGGAATTTATTTTACCGACAAAAAACACTTCCTGCCTTTTAAAGCAAGGTTCATTGGCACACGGATTTTGTCCGATTCAGGTCCGCCAAAAATCGATCAAATGGACTTTTGCGTTGTCGTATCCGGACAACTAGGGGCAAACGGACTGAAAACGTACCGGATCCGTGCGCCAATGAACCCCGCTTAAGGCCCGTTTCCACTATAGCGGATTCCGCCGCGTCTTGCGGCGAGCGGAGCGGTTTTCACAGGCATTGGGATAATGCGTATGGTTGGTTCTCATTTCTAAGTAAGTACCGAGAGAACTTGAAGTGAGTTGTTCTGATTTGAAGCCGATAAGGCATACAGGCCTAATGGCGGTAAAGGTCATTCCGAGTATCGTGTTTTGTCAGATTTTTCCATCAGATCCGAAGCCAAAGCATTGTTTTCCCTGGTAAGTAGGCCTACGGACAAGACCATCTCAAGCTACTCATGTTCCTCGACTTGACAATGAGCGACACACAGAGAAACAGTGAGTAGTGTGTTTCGCAGTGTGTTCAAACAATGGGAGTCACATAAAAAATGGCCACAGTGAAAAACGTTACTTCTGTATGTCAAACGAAAAACAACTTTGCAGGCAAAATAAACTAGGCCTTCTCAACCCTAACAGTTATCATAACGAATGGTCGTTCGAGGCTACAGCCAGCGTTACACTGTTAGAAATATCCTTACTAAATTTACAGAAAAGTGCCTGCAGCAGAGTTTCAGGCTTTTTCTTTATTTCTACTGTTGAAAGTTAAAAGTACAGAAAATTGTAAGACAACAACTGTATTGGAAAATTGATTTACAGATAAACTGTAAACAAATGTTACACTGTAACTTCCGTTTACAGGAATCCATATTTTTAACTTTTGACTTTGAAAATAAAGAGAAAGCCTGAAACTCTGCTGCAGGCACCTTTCTGTAATTTCAATGTATCTTTGTAGCCCTATCACTTGGATGCTTTATAACCCTTTTTGACTGGCTACTGTCCACCTGTGTGGGGTCTTTTACTTGCCCTTCCCTAAATTGGTTCACAACCTTTTTTTC
>NMRB01001102.1:2881-15164 GCA_002633025.1 Notospermus geniculatus | reverse complement strand
GAGATTTTGTAACGTTACAAAATCTCACCACTCACTGGAGAGATTTTGTAACGTTACAAAATCTCTCCAGTGAGTGGTGAGATTTTGTAACGTTACAAAATCTCTCCAGTGGTGAAATTTTGTAACGTTACAAAATCTCTCCAGTGGTTAACTAGCTTTTATGGCTCGGGGGGGGGGATTGATTGAGTCGTCTGGAGGGCGAAGGGGGCTGGGGTCCTCACCCATAAAAAATTGAATACATGTATCGACATCCTCTCAGATGCATTTTCCCGACATCTGACACCACAATTAGGGTACCTGGCTCAAGAGGGAAAATGACCTTTTAAAGGAAAAATTTGCTTGGAAACATTTGCCCCGTTTGCTCTGGGGGACATCTGTCCCTGTCCCCGCTAGCTACGCCCCTGCGTACCTCACGTTCATTGGCGCGGACGTCAATTTCACTTTCAACGACGGGTTCGGGAAGCAGTCCGTCGGCCACGTCGAGTGCCACATCGTTTGTGACTGGATGACCGGTGGCTACTGTACGCTGCACGTGACCGAAGTTTCGTGGAGCACCGACCGACATTAGGAAAGCCGTGTTTGCCTGACATCTGTTATCCGTAATGCGAGACGACGTTATCCGCCAAAGCATTGGCTCATGTGCAGATCGAGACGAAAAAAAGTATCGCATAACGGGTAACGGATGTCAGGTAAACACTGCTTAAAGCTGTGTTTACCTGACATCCGTTATCCGTTATGCGATACGACGTTATCCGTCAAGCATTATGCCTCCATGTAGCGATCAAGATGAAAAACGGATAACGGATGTCAGTTAAACACAGCTTTATGGACCACACCCGCGTTTCAACAAAAACTTTCATGACCCCCATTCGACGGGTACTTTGCTAGTTAATCTAATTAGGCTGTATACAGCAAAACGTGGCCTGAAATTTTACCATAATTGCATGACCCTCTGATCCCCTGCCGTAGGCGCCCCCCCCCCCTCCAGATGCGTGCCGAGGGCTATGCCCTCCGGTTGTTGTGCTCTCCTCATTCATAAGTACGTGTCCGCCCCTGCTCTGGGCCCGGGGGGGAGGGGGTCCGATGCTGTCTGTTGTGCTGGCACGGGCTTAACACGGGAGTGCATCATGTGACCTGGGTCAATTCACTCATCAGTAGCCCTCCCTTGCCTGAAGACCTGCGACGTAGGAGAGACGGGACGCCTGAATGCCCCTTTGACAGGATTCTACCGGGCCGAGGTGAGTTCTTACTTACGCTGAATGGGTCAATGTCGTCCTGGGTATACCTTATGTTTACCCAGGATTATCATGGGTAATCATTTTCTTTACCCAGGCGTCATCCTGGGTAAACATAAGGATCCTTAACTTTACCCAGCTTGGGAGTTCCCGCCAAATCGTGCTGATCGATCCGAGGATGGAATTTGGGACGTGCGTCTCATGCAGTAGGATCATTGCTAAAAAGGGCTGAAAATTACCGCTATACCTCCTCCGGGGTTTGCAATAGGGAGACAAGACCAATCCCTACAACTTTTCAAAAGGGACCGATAGTAAATTCTCAAAGACTTAGGAGCCATAGGCCTAGGTAGAACATGTATAATCCGTGTGCATTTCGTCATTTTCATGAATTTACTTTTTGCAGAACATGCAGTACGATCATAACTCGAAAGGGCTGAAAATTACCGCTATACCTGCTCCAGGGTGTGGAATAGGGAGAAAAGACCAATCCCTACAACTTTTCAAAAGGGACCGAGAGTAAATTCTCAAGGACTTAGGAGCTATAGGCCTCGTTCGAGGCCACCCTTCATTTCATGATTTACGCTGAATATCAACCTCACTACACCACTCGGGAACTCCAAACTGGGTAAAGTTTAGGATCCTTATGTTTACCCAGGGCCGTCCTGGGTAAAGAAAAGGATTACCCAGGATGATCCTGGGTAAACATAAGACCCATTCGGCCTTACTTATCGATTGGTTCACAATACCACCGCTGGGCCCAATCTGTTCTGAAAACTGAAGGAGCGAAAGCGGAGCGGCCGCGAAGACAACGTGCCGCGTCCAGGCTGGAGGATGGGCGATACGGTGGACATGGACATGGTTCTGGAGCATTTTACCCTAAGCCTAAACACTAAGAAAACAAAAATAGAACCACGGGCGGTGCAGAACGGAAACAACAAAAAACAAACAAAAGTCATGTGCATGAAGTTTCACACGCATATCACGACAGTTCATGTGATCCAAGCCAAAATTTCTTGAAAATTATGTATTAATTTGAGGTAAGACACAGATTAGGATTAAGAACTAGCTAGACCTCTTCTCTGATCACCCCCAAACCAAACTTAACACCATGAGAGCATTAACTTAGGCCTAAATGAATAGGCTAGACAGATTGCCAACAGCTGGGGAAATAGGGTAAAGTGTTCGAATGTCGGACACGCACATAATGTCGGACGCAATGCATTTTCCAATGTTTTTACAAATTCAAAATGGCGCTGTCCCGAATGTCGGACAAAGTCTCAATAAATGTCGGACACCTTGAATTTAGGCCCCCCAAAGTCCACCTGTGACATTTATTCAATATTTTCGGCGTTGATTAGCTAGATTGAAGTTCCTCCTCTTGAAAAAACATCGTTTTGCATCTTCATTTTGAAATATTTGTCAAAAAAAACGTGAATGTCCGACATTTAGGCAACCCCGTCCGACATTAGGTACTTTTGGTGTTGCGTCGAAAACTCTGCGTAGTTTTCGCGCCATNGTTCGGGAAACTGTGGAATTCTGCAACGTTGTGGAATTCCACATCTTCGATGTGGAATTCAGCAACTTTTAGTTGCAGAATTCCACAACCCTAGTCATTGGAGCTGTGATTCTTAGACAGGAGGGCTCTAGTCATCACCATAGGATGTCTAGAACTGCAAACTAAATTTTTGCTCTTGTTAAAAAAAAACCTGTCTTGCAATCCGAAGATAAACTGAAATTTCTACTAAAAACACTCAAATGTACACACCAAATGTACTACAATTTGCTGTGTAAACAAGTAATCAGCTATAAAATTTTACTGGACAAGTTCTGTGCAATGAAATTTTCCTTGTTTGTTTTGTGGTCTACAGGGACCATTCAGACCGAAAATTATCACAGTTGTTTCTGAAATTCAGTTTGTTTGAATCTCTATGCATTTTCCATTATGAAAGAACACCCATGTTGCAGAATTCCACATCTGGATGTGGAATTCCACAACGTTGCAGAATTCCACAGTTTCCCGAACTGACATGGTGAATGTATAGGCCTACCATTGCATTGATGTACAGCATCATAGGCCTAGCTACTAAAATTTGACAAGAGAAGAGTTTGTTTGTTTGTTCGCGATTTTCTCCGACCGAGACTAATGAACGGATCGCCGCCAAACTTGGTAGGTCTACCGGTAGCCTAGGCCTATGCAACATTACCAGCAATTTGTAAAGAACGCGACCACGCATGCGCGTGACACCCTCGGTACCTGGTCCGCGACGCAAGTTGAAAATCCAAGGCCTACTCACTGAGCTGTGTGAAAAAAACTTCTAGGTTCATGCCCACCTTTCCAGATAGCACATTTGGGGAATCGGCATTCGTTCAGTATTGGTTTCAACTACTTACACGCCAAATTTCATGTAAATTGGGGAAAATTTTCTTTTGAACACCATAGTGACGAGTTTTGAGCCACAAATTGGCGACTTTACGCTGTAAAATGAAAAACTCGGTGTCTTCTGCTCGCCACAGTTACTAACTCGCGCATTTGAGCACAGTTGCGGAATCGGCTTTGAAATGGCGAGACCATACGGCGTACGTGGATGTATAATTTTATTGATTTTGAGAAATTACATTGAACACAGGGCGAGGGGGGTTGAAGTTGGTGAATTTTTCGAAATTCACCATTACGACGGCATTACGACGCTACAACGCACGCCGAGCACGAGTGTAATCACGCACGGCGCACAGGTTCAGTAAGTGCGTCACGTCATTCTGATTGGCTCAATGACGCTGTTGGCACGACATCTATCATGTCTATGGGATGGCCTATTTGACAAATTTCTGGTAATGAGTGCAGACATGAGACGGGCCTGGGAAGTGTCCTTAGGCCTACGAAGCCCGAATTTTGATATCACTTAGGCCTATAGTTTTCGAAATATTAAGAGATTAACGAAAATAACAATGCTGTTCAGGCCTTTTTCTTTTGACGTCATGACGTCACCGAGATTGCCGTCACGTCACCCGTGACGTCGGCAACGTCATGTGCGGTGGAATGACCTCATTACGCCACTCAAACGGATACCACATCATTACGTCCCCAAGCGCTCACACATTTTGGTTCCCGAAGCCGCCGCTAGGGCTAGAAGGCTTCGGTACTGGCTGCCATCTTTGCGGCATAAAAGTTGTCGCGGACCTGTGTTGATATCACAGGTTATTTTTAGAATGGGGATGCCAGCCTGTAACCGTGTGGATGCTAATGTCATCGAACATGCCTATCGCGCGGAATGGCAACACCGAGGAATTCTTGATGTTGATGGGGATGTATTGTTTGTATGTGTTGCAGATCTATAACGAAAGTTCAAGACCAATGTCGTTTTAGACCGGGGAGAATGAAATTTTACGGAAAATTGGAATCCTAAAATGACGTCAGCAACAAAATCGCAGCCAATACCGAAGCTTCCTAGCCCAAGCGGTGGCTGCGGAGCGGTGGTGCTTCCATGAATTTAGCATTTCCCCCATGGCCCCCCCCACACACTGAACGGGTATTGCCTAGTGTTTTAAAATGTGCAAAAACATAAAAGTTTAGTTTGCCATGAAATCAGTGAGTTTAGAACACGTACCTAACCAAACGTATCTGAAAAATACAACACATCTAAAAACACACCACGAGCTCACAAATTCGTGAGCTCGGGGTGTATTTTTTACAAACTACATGTAGTGTTTTTTGGTTAGGTACGTGTTCTAAACTCACTGATAGCTCTCCAGGAGCCTGTGCTATAGCGTAGTGTCACCGCGTATTAACAGACGGCGCTGTGCGCTAATCAAAACAAAAACAACTTGTGCCCGCCGGGCAATATTTTTCGCATATGTCTCCCTTTAATGACTACATGAGTTAAATGTAAGAGTGGGGGTGGGAACCCTGGACAAGAACTGTTTTCACTTTCTTCTACTCATGTATCATGGTGTGTGAATGTCAGGCTTTGTCTCTTATTCATTGAAGGATGTAATCCACTCTTCAGGATGTTGGTCCAGTGACGGTGGCGATGATGAGGGATACATGTATTTCATTCCACGGACAGACGATGGGTAGAAGTGAAGTCTGGCTCAGATATGGTGTGATGACTCCCTGGTTCCTGTCGGGTCTTGTCACGGCCGGGAGATCATTCAACATGTTCAAGATGGCTGTAAAGGTAAGTGGTCGTGCAATTTCTCATGAGTACCAGCACTCACTAGTAGAATTCTCTACCCCATTGGTTTGGAGATAAAGATAAAGAACACGGGCCATTGAACCATCTTTTTTGAAGATGGGGATTTGGCCTAGTGATTAAGGCGTACTGCCCCTTAGTGCTGGCGATTGATGCCTCATGCGAGGGTTCGTGGGTTCGATTCTGGTAGGAAGCAATGTCTTTCACCTTATAGAAACCCGATTTCTATTTCATATTCCATTGGTTTGGAGATATTCAAGATAAACTGCTGTCCATTTATTTTTGGCCATGAGTGTACATGTACCGGTACATGTATTCCACTCTTCAGGATGTTGGTTCAGTGATGGTGGCGATGATGAGGGATTTCATTCCACGGACGATCGGTAGAAGTCTGGCTCAGATATGGTGCAATAACTTCCTGGTTCCTGTTGGGTCTTGTCTTGGACGGAGGTCATTCTAGATGGCTATGAGGGTAAGTTGTGAAATTTCTCATGAATAAACAATCTTTAGTGGAATTCTTTGCTTGGATTCCAATACAGGTGTGAGCATGGGAATCCCCACGCTGCGTTGGTCAACTGTGCTGAAACTGTGAGAGGTAAAGTGATTTGTTGAGTTGTATGCTCCCAGTGGTCTGTACAGGCCGCTGAATGTTTGAACCGAGAACAAGATGGCAGCCTCCATGACTTCATTTTGACGGCCAGTATGGCGGCCGTGTGACGTCGGTGAAGAACCTCTATAGTCTATAGGATTTAGCGGTGTACAAAATTCGTGTTGTGCATGGCAGGTATCGACGGTAATTTGCATTCGCAGAGAAAAAATTTAGCAAACGCCGCACAAAATCTCGATTTTCGTGAGAATTTTTCCCTACGGACATATTTCACTTCACGGTATTCACATGTCTTCATGCTGTAAATGCCAAGCCTTCCTATTCAATAAAATATGATAGATGCATTCCAATCTTATATTCAGGACGTTGGTCCAGTGACGGTGGTGATGAGGGATATTTCATTCCACAGACGATCGGTAGAAGTCCGGCTCAGATATGGTGCAATAACTCCCTGCTTCTTGTCGGGTCTTGTCACGGCCAGGAGGTCATTCGAGATGGCTATGAGGGTAAGTAGTCGTGTAATTTGTCACAAGTACCAGCACTCATTAGGCCACACTTTTTTTATTCCTTGTTTCGCGGGCCCGCCGCTAGGTGAAAATAGGAAAATGAAAAAAAATGAAATTGTATTTTTGGGGGTTTTCACGAGCCCGCCGCTCCAAAAACTTGCCAAAATGAAAAAAAATAAAAATTTATTTTTATTTTTATTCCGCCCGCCAGGCCTTTAGATTCCCCCAAAACGACACCGTTATAAGGTGTCGCCCAAATTCCTGCTAATAAATGTCCCCAAAATCGATGTCCCCAAATTCAGCCCCTCCAGAAAACAAAAACTCCATGAAAAAACAAAGCTTTGTCATTTTAAGTTTTTCCCGAGAGCTATTAGCTCTCCTAGCATTTCTGAGGAGTGTAATAAATAGCTCTCCTGCAGTTTTCAAACATGAAGGACTGGATTTTCTTTATTTCTATGACTCTCATAATTACAAAACCCTGTCTCCTTGGTCGTGTTGGTGACTGATGGCTTCGAGATGGAGATGAATACGCGACCAAATGTCCCCAAAATAAAGGTAAAAAATAGAGGGTGTCTGGACTTCAGGGGAATCTAAAGGCCTGCCCGCCGCTCAGGTGTCCGAGACCGAAAACACATTTTTTCAAAAATATGACTTTTGTTAGATTTACCGTCCGATTGATACGTGGTTTCTGACAGTTCAAGCTTCGGTACCGGTACATTGATGTTTGGGTTTGGGTACATGTAGGCCTATTCCAATTGACCCTTTATTGTGGAATAAAATTTTATTTTTTTCTTCTCCGCTTTTCAGAGAACTTGGATAACTTTCGAGAAATCAAAAAATAAAAATTTTATTTTTATTTTTTTCCGCCCTCCTTGATGGAGGTGCTGAGAAAAAGCTCGCGAAACAAGGAATAAAAAAAGCGTGGCCTTACTGGAATTCTTTGCTCAGATTTCGATGCAGGTGAGAGAGTGTCGTGTTATGACCACACCTCCTCACAGTGTAGTTCTGGGTTTTTTTTCAGGAGAAATGTATAGGCCTAGGTTTATCTAAAGGGGTTTTATGTACGGTATATCACTTAAAAATGTCCTTGAGGAATCATTCGGCTAGACCCACACTGACGGCAAATCTCAATGCAGCAGGGTGTTTTTAAAGTCAACGCTGCTCAACTCGTCATACAGCCGGGTCAATCAATTTTAAAAACAGCTCTACTGCATTTTGATTGCCATCAAAGTGCATGAAATAATAACAGGTTTCTCAGGTGAAAGACATAGCTTCCTACCGGACTCGAACCCACGGACCCTCGCATAAGGCATCAAGAAGTTAACAGGGTTCCCACAGTCTGGAATAGTCTGGAAAAGTTTTTAAAGGAGCTGTTTCCTTAAGGAACGATTGTACCAAGTCATTTTTTAGGTATTAATTGTTTGGTAGTTGTACTAAAAATGGATGGAATATGTAGTTTAGACATCACTCTAAATTGTGAAAGAGGAAAAATGTGACCATTACATAACTGAATGGTAAAACAAAGGACATTTGCAAAATGTCTGAAATGAAGCAGAAAGACTCAAAATACTGATTAATGAATCTGGTACATATGTTAGCTCAGTGTGTATTTATCTTTTATTGCTGAAAACACCATTTTAAAACACCACTTTAAGAGATATTTGCATTTAAAACTAAAATAAGTCAGCAATTTGCCTGATTCTACAGTTGTGTTTGTGAGGACCTCATAGAGGGGGGAAAAGGAAAACTGACATGACCAAATGGTTGGCTGAATTGCCACAATCAGAATAATATCCAGGCAATTCGATGTAACCANNNNTTTTCATCCAATCAGCGTTGCTGATGTATCCAAATTTCGGAATGAATGAATGGCCGCTCCTGGAAACCCGGGGAAAACCGATTTTCCAACATTTTAAGACACCCCAGGCCGCAAATTCCTTGTGAAAAGGCTTTTAATTTCTATGAAAATGGGTCTTGAAAAGGTCTTAAAAAGGTCTTGAAATCATTTGCTCAGGAAGAGTGGGAACCCTGATACGTGGATGGGTGACCGGCGCACATACAATACATGAGTCCTCCATAGATGTAACCACTGTTGAAATTCTATGAACTTTCGTTGATTCATTCGTATCAATTGTCTTTCCAGGATTGAGGAATTTCTTGGTCACGTTGGTCGAGTGGTCTCTCCACAACATTGGATCTCATGAGGACAGGAGGCAGTAAACGATATTGTCAGCCGTGGTCATCGGGCCAGCACATTCACAGTGACACATTAGGCCGTATGGGATTAATCATCCCTGGCTCTTCAGTCCGTCGCATGGGACAGTAAGCCGTGGTGCCTTGTACCTTGTGTCTAAACTTTGCAAAGGCAAGTAAAAGACCCCATCCAAGTGAGGAACATGAATAGCTTGAGGTGGCCTCTTCCATACTTACCAGGGACAATAATGCTTTGGCTTCGGCCCTGACGGGAAACACAATACAAAATCCTTTTGGACATGTTTGATGATGTGTTCTAAACTGGTATTCTTGGAATATGCCGGGGTTTTTTACCTGTTCCTCTGGGTGGATGTAACCAAATGTTACCCAGTCTTTCTAGGAGATTTTCCTGGCAAGTTGTGGAATATTCTTGATGCTGCATTGGGCACTTTGACTTGGAGAAGGAGATAAAGACATTTTCAGTCTTACTCTACCAGGGTTACATCTAGGCCATTTTAGAGCAGCGGTACGGGAAAGGGGGTGCCGCTGTGCCCTTTTTAACCCCCTTGGGCGCTGTGCCCCTAAAAAACATTTTTAGGTTTTAGTACCTCCCAGACCTTCTGCCATGGTTCTTTTGGTTGTATCACAGACATTTTTAACTGACAAGCCTCTCAAATTCCGTTAGTAGAAATGTTGCGAATAAAAAGTGCCCTTTTCTAAGTGCCCTTTTCACAAGTTTGCACCATGCCCTTCTGAAATCCTAGATATAACCCTGTCTACCATGAATGTCTACATGTGTAGCCGATTTGGAAACTTGCATGAACATACATTACAAATGTGACCCTCCACCACCAAACCAGTCAGAAGTCGCACGGAAAATGAGCCTTAAACGTACTGAGATGACACCAGGAGTTAAAGAAATAGAATCACTCAGACTTCACAATCGACAGATAATACTGAATTTGACAAATAATTTGGTCCCAACTTGCCAACCTCAAAGCAACTTCCAAACCTCAAAGTTCACGACTGGTTTTGTGGTGGAGGGTCACAAATTTGCCTGCTTGTAAGGAAAGCGAAGGTACAATGTTTGTAGCCTAAACTGAGGTAGGCCTACATGAACATGTTCATAGTCAGCATTTTTACTTGGAACTTTGACACGGTTGGTTTTAAATTCTGGCTTTTATTTGGTTATGGCTGCTGACTCAGGTGAGATGTGACCAAAATATCAATTATAAAGACCCCATCCAAGTGAGGAACATGAGTAGCTTGAGATGGCCTCCATACTTACCAGGGCCAATAATGCTTTGGCTGAGTTCAAGATAATCTTCGTTGGTGCATACGCCTACGATCCTTTGAAAAGGTCCTTAAATTCATTCTCTGCTGAGAGCATAAACTTTTTTTTCTAGGTAGACTAAATGACAGAGCTCAGCTCAGCCAAGTGCTAAGGGAGGTTGAGCATTAATCCAGAGAGAAAGCTAAAATGAAATTCCTGTTTGACTACGGCATGCTCATTGTTCAAATGTGGGGCGATTTCTTCCTCCCGGTTNGGCCTTTCATCATTGGAAGTTTCAGCGAGGTTTGAGTAGGTGAAGTAACTCATTCAGTCATCATTCAAAGCTCCCTCCTGATATACATGTGTTGCTACACATGTATATCAATCATGACCCCAATGAGGAAACCAGGTGAGGGGTGGAATTGGATAGGGACTGGGACATGGAACTGTGTTAAAAACAATACAGATCCATGTATATCTGTTGATACTCCCAATGCTTCTACCAAGCAGGTCCTAGCACAAGTTGCTTATAGCCGCGGAGTGCACAGAGTGCATGGCGTTGGTAGCGTCGTGAAGTTGGCTCCAAACGCTGCTCACGCCTATTCGGGTTTAGGGCGGACTCACGGAAAAGTTTTCATGGTAGAATCCATGATAGACCCAAAGCCATAGATTAAGTGCAGTAAGAAATATTTCTTCACATTGGATGATAGCATGTCATGTAAACTGTGAATTTCATGGGCTACAAATTTATTCTTATTGTTCTTTTGACTACTGGGACTTATTCCCTTAAAAGGGTTTTGAAACTAGATTTTTTCTTGATTGACATACTGTTTTGACAGCGATATCTATCTCCAGCCGTTGGTGTTTAATTCAGCTACCGGTATGTGTAGACCTTCCTTCCTTTCTTAAATATGAAAAAAACGTTTTCTTGTGTTAAGCCAAGGGGAAGGCATCTTAAATTGCCTGATGATGAAATTGAATTTCTGCCTGTCTTAAGGCGGCTCTCCACGTGACAGTTTTCTTGCGCAAGTTGGCTCACAATGGGCAATTCACCATTATTTGTTCGTCACGGCCTACGCTGGGACCAATGACATAAACAACTGCTCGCAGTTGAATTGCCCATAGAGAGCCAACTTGTGCAAGAAAACCCCAAGAAAACTTGCATGTGGAGAGTCGCCTTTAGCCATTAGAAGGAACGTGGTTATGTTTTGTTGCAGTTTTGTCAAGCCACGGAGATGGTGTCTTAATTGGCGATGGTGAAATTAAATTGTAGCCTGTTTTGGCTGTAGGAACGTCTTTTTATTTTGCTGCGGTTTTGTTAAAATTGGCTGATTATGGTAAATTTCTCTGACATTTTGTCCGAGGGTGTTTCATATTTCTTACCCAGATTGTTGGACAGGTCACTTTTGTCATGTTTGTCTGGTCGGTAGAGCGCAGAAGTACACAAAAATGATTTTTGACACTCGATAATATCGGATCTTTTATATTTTTTATTCATAGAAGATGATACGAATGTTTCTACTCTCAAATTCAAAGGAATTTAGTTGGAATTTAGGTGGAATTGGTCAGGGACGCGCTATTTGAACTGTGTTTGAAAATAAATACAGATCCATGCTTATCTATCCAAAGCAGATCTCTCGCATGGACCGCACTGGGAATCGAACCCGAGTCTTGCATGCAAGGACTGCAATTGGAACTGTAGATAAAGCGAAGCTTCTACCAGAGCTGATCCCTATGTATGCCGCGGAGTGGCGTTGGTAATGGTAGCGTTGAGATGTTGGCTCCAAACACTTCTCACGCCTTCTGCATTAGGGCGGACTCACGATAAGTTTAACGGGATAGCCCCAGGACAATGTCCAATGCCTTAGGCGAACTGCAGAAGAAATACTTCCTCACTTTTGACATGCACAAAATTTGGTCATAATCAAGAGCCATTAGTTGCTCCACCAAGGTCGAATTTTTGGCATGATTTTTTCTTTTGCACATTTCTTGTGCTCTTTTAAATAAAGTATATTTGTTTGTTACTGCAGAGGGTAGAGAAAGGCAAAAATCCCACTTCCCTCCCCAGCTTCCTCTGTTGTTCAAGTTACATATACCCCAGGCACGGATCCAGGGTTGACAGACATGACAGAAAGGGGGGGCGTAGCTCGACGGAGGCGGCGGACAACGAAAGCAGGAAGCCCAAACTGACAATTTAAGTGCTTTTAGATGCATTTTCCTGGCATCTGAGAGCAAAATACTCAAATTTTTTGTGATTGAATTTTTCTTGCTAAAAAAAT
>NMRB01001101.1:202828-217230 GCA_002633025.1 Notospermus geniculatus | reverse complement strand
GTCTTCATGGACAAAGCGATTCCAGAATTTGAAGGTATCATCCTTCTCGGACATTGCATTGATGAAAGACAGGAAGTCATCCTCCAGACCAACTAACAATGATTTCATCTCCTTTTGTGCTTCAATAAAACTGTCGACATTAGAGAATTTGGTCTTCTCACAACCTGATAGCTGCTTGACAGCGTCTGCAACCTTTGATACAACATCATCAGTGGTAAAGGTGCATTTTGAATCACTTGATACTGAACGAGATTGAAGGAATGAATCTATCTGATATCTGTAGACAGCTTCCCAAGCCTGCAGAAGGAAATGGTGAGTCTGGTCAAAATTTGAACAATTACTAAGTGCTTGTTGAAAACCAGCTGACTTGTGGGTTATCTTGGCAATTTCTTTGAGACCAGCATCCCAAAAGACATTCATCAGTACAGGCTGATAGTTTTTGAGGGTATGCCAGCATCCAACAAAAGGTATACAGAAGTCATATTCACTACCGTATTCTTTTTTCAAAGTCACCATTATTTCATATGTCTTTGCATCTCCTGCAACTAAAAGTGTGTCACAAGGCGACTCAAGGTCTTCATACATCATATCTAGCACCATTTTTACAGTGTCCTTATTGTCAGCAGGTTCTGTTATAATGGGCCAGTACACATAATTGGATACCTCAGGGGGATCAGACTTACTTTCAATTGCTAGTTTTGCCTTCAGTCCTGGGATGAAGACATGTTGAACAGTCGAGGCTCGAACATTGCGTTCAAGAGCATATATGGTTAACACAGACTGTAAATTCTTCAAACAAGACAACTCACTTTCACTTACAGCAAAGTGAGATGCACTGAGAGGAGGTTTGGGGGTGTAATGAGGCTGCAATGGGGCATCATAATTCGGCACTAACAGTTTGCTGGTCTTCCCAGCTTCTGACATTGTCCTCGGCTTTGTGTTGTTTCGGATCGGTTCTGTGTCTGAGGGGGAAATACCAAGATTGTTCACCAAATCATCAGTTTTAGGAGTTTGATTTTCAACCAGGGGAGGTTTTTCACTATTATCTGAGGGCGACTGTTGCGTAAAGCTTGGAGTAGGTTGAGTGTAAACCACAGAAGTGCCATGAAAACTGCGCTTGTCATCCTTTTTGACTGCTGCAAATTTCTGTGATTTGTCAATGTTGTCAACAGAAGCTATCCGAATACTACCAGGAATAAGTCCTTTTTTCCTGCCATCTGATTCTGACTTGGTAGCAACAGTTTGTACCATTCGCTTGAAGCTGTCATCAGAAACTGCTACACCAAACTGGTTGAGGTATTTGACAAGCTCAGTTGAATTACTGTGCTTGTTAACATTGTCAGCAATAACAAGATGAAATGGATTGCACTTCTGATTTCGAACAAAAAGTGCAGAATAAGCAAGAAATAGCCGTTGGGTAAATTTCCTGCTATCATCATTGTTCAAGCTGACATGTTCTTCCCAATCAAAATCTGGGGATCTGAGTAGTCTGTTTCTGTCCTCCTCGTCTACAGTCAACAAAGAGAAGGTGTTCCAGATCACTGGATCCATCTCAAGTTTCATTTTTTCAAAATCAAGATTAAGGAGATCTTCATACCTATTACACCACCTTGCCTCAGTGGTCTTTGACTGAACATCCATCTTCTTACCAAGAGTGGTGAATACATTCTTGGTTTGGTCTCCAAAACTCATGGCAGATTTCAGACCTTCACTCTCTCTCTTAATACTGTTCACCAGTGCATCTTTCTGATTCAGGGCATTCTTTAGTTTCAAGATTGCATGTGCCTGATCTACTGGATCAAAAGTACTTGTTTGGTGGTAATACATGATTCCTTGTTTTTTTGATGTAATGTGTGTTTTCAAATCATTACCAAAAATTTCACAGAGCCTGTTTTTCACAAATTTGGACCGATCAATTTCAAAACTGTCTCCAGAATATTTTGTATTCTGGCTTGGGGATTGACAGCCATAGTCAACAGCTAATAAAGAATTGAACATTGAGTATATATCTTGCCACAGAATAGGTTCATTTGCCTTGAAATGGTCACAGAGCTTGATTGCAACTTGTAATAAACATTTTTCGTTGATGTCCTTCTCAAAAGGGAGTTTATGCTTACATGATGTCGCTATATATGATAGACTGTAAGGCATGTTGTGGAAGTTTTTCACCCGAGTATTGCATTGCTTACAAATACTAACAGGAACAGAGACATCAACATCAATGTGTGATTCATTGGCAAATAGGGCTATTGCTTCCAAATCCTTTGGCGCTTGAGGACGCCAATAAACATTTGCCTTTCCACAAATGCTACATTTGGTAGGACACAAGTATTGTCGTAAACGGTAGCGGTGAACTTCACAGAGGTAAATGTTTTCAGCATTTCCATCGAAAACAGTCTTAAAGCATTCCTCAATATCAGTTGTGGATATGTTTTTAACTTCATGTACATCACTGGAACAACCGCCAATTTTTTCTGAGACAAAACAGTTGACTGATATTGTCTTTGTTCTCTTTGGTTTGGATGGGCCCAGACACTCAACATTTTCCTCATTTGCTTCAAATCTGCGCTTCACACGAATCCGACATTTTGCACAAACATGTGAATCATCAAGACAATTCAATGCACTGAAGCAGAAATTTCTCAAATCTGCATCTTGAATGTTTGAAATGAGCCTCGCAGATGATTTAGGAACATCTAGTTTGCAATACATGCAAAGAACAGTACCGGTACATGAGCTAGTTTGGGTTGAGCTGCCTTTGGGCCTCAGAATTTCAGTGACGCAGTCAGAATACTGGTCAGTAATTTTTCTCTTGCGGCAGCCCCTTCCATTCTGACCTTCTAAAGAATCCATGTTTGATGCAACACTTAAGTTCTGCAATGGCTTCAACTCAAGTACAATAGAAAAGGATTCTTGTGGTTTTTCTTTGACAATCTAAAAAAATACTAGTGGAGTGTTTCTTCCCCAAAGGCATGAATGGCATTGGAGAGAGGGTTTCATCAATGTTTTCCTACAGGGTTCAACAATCGGCAGAATAATAGACACACAAGAAAGTATTATAGTAAAAAGAGGAGCTGAAACATTGAAGAAACAACAGCATCATCAGGGAAGACAAGATGAAAGACACTCACCTGGTAAACTCACTCTTTTCCACATTCTAATATGAAACTTGTACCCGGTACATACTTTCATCATTTTGATACTTGTACTGGCAGGCATCAGTCATTCTCTGGAAGGACTGAAAAGGAGTTAGTTTAAGGGTAATCTCTCTGTTTCTAAGAAGTGATGTAAGGTCCATTCCCACATTCTGAAGAATCATGACATCTTGATGCTGATGCATATGACACAAGTTCTGCAATGGCTTCAACTCAAGTACAATAGAAAAGGGTTCTTGTGGTTTTTCTTTGGCAATCTAGTAAAAATACTAGTGGAGTGTTTCTTCCCCAAAGGCATGAATGGCATTGGAGGTTTCATCAATGTTTTCCTACAGGGTTCAACAATCGGCAGAATAATAGACACACAAAAAAGTATTATAGTAAAGTGGAGCTGAAACATTGAAGAAACAACAGCATCATCAGGGAAGACAAGATGAAAGACACTCACCTGGTAAACTCACTCTTTTCCCATTGTTATAACACACGAAACTTGGCATACTGNCTCGGTGCACTTCCCACGATGCTAGGCCTATACCATACTTGAGCCCCCACTTTGTTGGGGGGGGGGCTGGCTGTAAGTCCTTGTGCGGTGTGTGGCTGTCCCGGGGTGGCTGTTGTGTTGTAGGTCTAGTAGTACGCCTACAATGTATGTAAGTCGAAGTAGGCCTAGCCCAAGGCCTAGGCCTACTTCGACTTACATACATTGTAGGCGTACTACTAGACCTACAACATAACAGCCACCCCGGGACAGCCACACACCGCACAAGGACTTACAGCCAGCCCCCCCCCCCCCAACAAAGTGGGGGCTCAAGTATGGTATAGGCCTAGCATCGTGGGAAGTGCACCGAGTGTACGTACATGTGTGTACATAGAATAAGCGGCAATGTGTCACTTATGGCTTGGCCCGCTAGTATACCACACTTGACCCACGCATTTTTGGTAGACCACAGGCACATGCCCATGACATGAGGCTCGGTTTGTGGGGGGTTTTCACATGCAGCAGTCACAATGGTAGTGCAATGACTGAGTGAGTGTTGGTTAGGCCTGAGTGAGTGTTGGTTAGGCCTATACACATGCAGGTCAGGTCTGGTTTCTGTCTGAACCCTGATTTGTAATGTTACCATAGGCCTAGGCCTAGCTACACCATGAAAAACCCCACAAACCGAGCCTCATACATGTCATATGGGCCTGTATGTGGTAGACCTAGCCTACCTATTGTTGTTACATGTACCGGTACTGGTATGATATATAGGTCTGGCCGAACACCAAGAAGCATGAGAAGCCGACCTATAACAAACAAGGCCTACCGTATAGCATGTATAGCCGTCCAGTGCAGTGGGCTAGCCTGGCTAGCAGACAACTTTCCACCACATGCACCATTCGCCATGACATGGAATATGTGGAAAACGTCATCACATCCCGCATACAGAAGGTGTTACGTAACACCAAACAGAGCAATAATTTGCGAGGTGAATATTCGGAAATTCATTTTGTTCAAGTACGATTTTCAACACGTTACACTTGCCTGCATAAATTCAAACTTTGCTTGTACATTAATCACTGTATTAACAAGCCGAATGAACGTTCTAGAAGTTTCCAAGTACTATTCCAAGAAAGTGTACGCACTTTGAAGAAGGCCTGTTTTCGAGAAAATCACAAAAACACAAGCTTACCTTTCGATCGATAACTTGGCCAAAACTGCCGCGATTTCCGTGAAATTTTCGACATCTTTCGCAGAGAAACTTCCATCAACACTGTAAACACATGCCATCTTGAAAAGCCTAACAAATCGTGCGTAATTAGTGATTGTCTAAATAGCGTCTGCTACGCCTACGTTACTGCCTCGCCTTCGTTCAGTGATTCAGCAGTTAGTACCGCCAAATACCGCGGCTGAGACGTCGTGGCGCTGTTCAGACCTTTGCGGGTCGACTGGTAAGTGAGGGAGTCCCCAGCCCTCGGATTGTTTACGTTAGGTGTAACCGGTAATTTGCAGACCCAATTTAATGATGACGATTGCCGAAAGCAGCACACAAATGTATGTGATGTCTTGCGTTAACAGCTCGTGTGTGTTTGTTGTGGGGTCCTTATTTTGAGTATTGGGAGGAGGGATTTTGAGTATTGGGGTGAGGATTGTTGAGAGAAGTTGGTTTGGCAGGTTCGGAAAGGACCCTGAACTGCTCAGGGCGAGGCATTTTGCCGGAGTTTTCTCCCCGATACTCAAATAGATNCATGCTGTGGTTTTGGCCATGCACAGTCCAGGGAGGCGACCTGCCGGAGGGTCAAATGCACTTTTGACTTTGTGTTGTGACATTGTGTTTGCTTAATAGACTTTCAGAGAGTTATTTTATGTTATCATCATAAATTTTTGAATCGGCACTTGTGTGCCAAGTTCGACGAACTGGGCTGATGGGAGTAGTAGGGGAGCCAAAGGCCAGAATTGTGCAAAATAAGGGTTGGAGGTTGCACAAAAAGATAAAGAACTGAAAAAGTGAACGAACTGAAAAATGCATTTCACAACCTCGGATACAAAGGCAGCATCATGGATATTTTAAACAAGTGAACCAAGCATTAAGGGCCGTATTTACGAAGCGCGATTTGGCCAACACGCGTGTAAATTGATAGTTATTCAGGTTAAGGGCCTAGAAAACCATTGTGTTGCTACCTTGTACGCTGCTTGATCGGCAGCGTTTACCCACAGGATAACCACACGCGGTTAACATTCCTGCGTTTACACGCACGAGGATCGAAGAAAAGAGTTGAATGATTCTAAAACAAGGCCTGTAGGTTGTTCAAATTTTTCTTTTGTCCTCCTGCAGTTAGACAAAGGAAAGTTAACCACGGGTGATAATCCTGCGGGTCAAGGCTGCCGATCATGCACCGTACAGGGTAGCAAAACAATGGTTTTCTAGGCCCTTAACCTGAATAACTATGAACTACCCGCGTGTTGGCCTAATCGCGACTCTCCACGTGCAAGTTTTCTTGGGGTTTTCTTGCGCAAGTTGGCTCTCTATGGGCAACTCAACTGCGAGCAGTTGTTTATGTCACTGGTCCCAGCGTAAGCCGTGAGGAACAAATAATGGTGAATTGCCCATTGTGAGCCAACTTGCGCAAGAAAACTTTCACGTGGAGAACCGCCTTTAGTGTCCCTAGGAATGACTTCCTGCAATATAGAAAAACAAAGGAGGAGGAACGGGTACCACTGGTGATGACCTACCACCCAACTTACTAAGAATAAAACGCATCGTCAGAGATCTACAACCAATACTGGACAATGATCTGACTCTCAAGAAAATTTTTTTCCCATGTCCGCCGGTCACCGCATACAGACAACCACCAAACCTGAATTTTTTTAGTTCGTAGCAAGATCACACAGACACTCCTCAACGGAACTTACCCATGCAATAAACCTTATACTGCAAACTGTGCCCACATTATAGACAATAGAGTGGTTGCGCAGTTTTCCGACTCCGACTTCAACTACGAGAATGAATTGCAGTCCACTGTGGACATCCTTGATAAAAACGATGTGATAGAAGTTTTCAATTCGTCAAACACCATAAATTGAAGGCAGAAAAAAATTGGCCTAATAAATCGGAAGTGCGGATAAATAATGAATATTGAAGTCGTAATCCTAGTCGTTACGACTTTGAGACACGACTATGATGACTACGATATTTGCGATTTATGCGCACTTCCGATTACGAGTCAAAATTATTCTGTCACAAAGTTATGGCATTTTACGATTTGCAAACGTCTATCAAACCGTTTTTATCAAGGATGACCACAGCGGACTGCAATTCGTTCTCGTAGTTGAAGTCAGAGAACTGCGCAACCTCGCTAATATAGTGACATCACACAACCCAATTCAACATACATTTTCAAAGTATCAGAATTGTTCATGTCTTATGTTTTGTAGTAGTAGTTAAGAATTTGTTCTAAGACCGGTGAAAGAGAGATGAAGAATGCTTTAAGAAGAAAGACTGCCAGCCTCCTGGATCAACCATTTCATCATCAACCCCCAGCCCAGTCAACTCGAACATTCTGCGAACAGGCCGGTTATCACAGAGGACTGGCTCATCAATGGCAACACCATGTTAGATGGGCCACTTTCCAGTATCACTAATGGCGTCATTGCCGAACTTTGGAAATTCAAGAACCCAGGAGGAACTTCAACTAAAGACGTCCCTCATCGAGGCACGATCTGTCGCCAATGGGAATGGATTTTTCGTTGTGCATCCAACCTCGACCCACGACAGACAAGGCGAGATGAGTATCTCAAGCAAATTTACAAACCACCAACAAAGGTAAGCGACTTTGGAACAAAGTATAGTATCCATCAAGACTATACAAAACTGTATCAAGAAGGGTCGTAAAACTCAATACCTGAAAGGGGAAAAGGTTTTTCCTACACTGAAAAAAAAATCCTAATCATGTTGAGTACCTTCGGGGTACTCGTTTTGTCCGTGAGATGAGTAGAAAGGTACTCATATTGAGTAGAAAGGTACTGATAGCGAGTAGAAAGATACTCATAGCGAGTAGCAAGGAACTCCAAATGCAGCTCCTTGGCCCGATGAGTACCCAATTAGTACCCAATTAGTACCTTTCTACTCATCTCACGGACAAAATGACTGATGAGTAGCCCAAAGTACTCAACATGAGCCGAAATTTTTTAAGGGGTGGGGACAGATACCCCTGTGAAACAAATTTTATGGCAGGTGGAAATATTTGGAAATAGGTGGAATTTCCAACTCCGAGCTGGCAATAGCTGGCATTTATGGACTTAGAAAAAATCATGAAACGGATGGTTTGTCAATAGCTGTCACAGTTTGGAACTTTTTCCACTTGGCTGGCATTAGCATTGATCTACATCTTTTTTGCTACTTGACCATTTCTTTCCATTTAATACAGACAACCTACCCAGGGTTGACAGGACTTGACAACATGGGGAACACATGTTACCAGAATTCAATCATCCAGTGTCCAAGTAACAGGATACCACTCCAGTCCTTCTTTGACTCGGATGAATTTAGACCTCGGTAAGTCATTCGACTCACCATCATCGTTCGTAAGGAAAATCTGGCAAAAACTAATTCATTTGACCTACAGATGAATTGGTCAATTCATGATTGCTTTGACTTGCACTTTGCCGAGGAAAGTTTATCGGGTGATAATGAGTGGGACTGTCCTCAGTGCGAGACAAAGAGGGAAGCATCCAAGCTTCTATCGCAAATCAATATCGTTGGATTTCCGACCATACTGATAATTCATTTCAAGACCGAACCATTGGCTAGGTCAATGAAACTTAAGTGAATATTGAGCAGCATGATGCCCAGGAATTCTTGTCGTTCCTCCTGAACACCCTACATGAAGACCTAAAGGTTGGTCTCAAACCATCCAAACCACCAGCACTATTTGCCTGCTGGGCATCGACAGGAGGCAAATTTCTGTTCATTTACAGTAGACCTTGCCTAAGTGAAACTTTCAGGACTGAAGATTTTTTCTAATGACTTAGAAATATGACGTGCTAGGTCATCATCATGATGACTTGGAAGTTGGCTTAATTGGGGGGGGGGGATGCCTGATTGCCAGTGACATTTTGGCTAATTATCCTCACATGGTGATCACACTGGCTATATAAAAGGCTACTGGTAGTGGTTAGTGTCTGTCTGCTGAGTTCACTTTTACAGGGCAACCACCTCAGAGAGACTTACTTGCCTGAATCTTTTGCTGATTAGACTACTTCTTGGAGATTATTTTGTCATTGCTGATATTTGCTTAGTTTCATTTACTTTAAGCTGTTGTTCTTGCGAACCAAATCCAGCTTCTAATTCTAATTTATTTACGTTTATTTTGTTCTTCATGTTATTCTTGTCTTTGCCATTACTTTGCTTATTGTGCGGATGTTGTAATATTTTATAATGACCCTTGTAGTTCCAGGTAAAGTGTTTCCCCAAGTATGTACCTGTTTGATTTGATGGGCCACTTCCCACTTTACTCGATAATCTTGATTTGTTCGTGAAGTATTTTTCGACACTGGGCATAAGAACAAAAATTTCGACAATTGTGCCAGTACATTTAAACAAATACAATAGCCACTTAGAAAGAAAACAACACTTGAAGATCCGCATGTTTACCCCATCAGAGGTAACATGTCAGCAGCGAAATTTGGAAGAAGTAGTGAGGGAAGTAAATAAGAACATTCATGATCNAAGAAGATTCCTTCCACGTCAGAGCTAACCGATTAAATAAATTACTAGAAAGGACACAAGGGATGGACAACACAGGGTTCTTCAACTATTGGTCGCTCAGAAAATTAGACAGAAGACAGTTTGTATCTGAAGATGGTGTTCACCTGAACAAAGACGGAATTTATAGACATAAAAGGCAAATGAGAGGAGCAATTTTGCGGGGCTGTAGACTGTATCAGTAAGAATAAACTCATTAAAAGGGCCCTTTTCAGGGCCAAACAATACTAAAAAAAGGCACTACCTGCTGTCGTGTTGTTCAGTTAAGATTGACATTTCGATGAAAATCTGAGCTGCCCAGACATAATAGGGTAACAATCATAGGCCTACCCTCACGCTATTTTCCCGCCCAGACACCCCAAATTCCCTGTGTTGAACTCGGTATCCTTTTTGATTCTACTTTAGAGCTAAGTAACCTTTTCTTTTATTTTCCATCTTATAATACAGTTTAGGTTTAAGTTCATTATCAATGAGAAGCGCATCATCAAGATGCAATCTCATTTTGATTTCCTTCTCAAATGTAAAGAATTGGGCCACTGTCCTAATGGCCTATCCCTTAAGAAAACTCCCTGTGTCAATCTGAATTTGTTCCCATAGGACTTCTTGGAGTCTTGGGGGATCACTCTAAACGCTGCTTCCCAGCTTTTAGCTGACCCCCTCATCAGCTCCTACCCCCTGTCATCAGGCAAGCAGAGGTTCTACGCGAAAGCCGCGCCAATGAGTTTATTGACAGGAATGGTCTGCAGGAATTCCTCCTTTCCAGGGACATTCAGAAGCTTTAGGCCGACTTCCGGACCAAACTCAACAGGGGTAAAAACAGCCCTGTCCAGAACATTTGATTTCATGTACTAAATTATTTTTTGTTTTAATAAAGTTCCCTTTCGCTGCGGCAGCCATTATTACGCGTTGCCACGCAGTGCTGCGCATCAGGCACCTCCCAACGGCGCCAAAAATATTCAAAAGTGTCGCCATCTAGTGTATCCTGATCAAACTAAAGTTTCCCAACACTGGACTGCGCATATGCCATGACGTGTACTGCACGTCAAACGCAGCAAAAGGGTTTTAACAACAACAACGGCATCCGCCCAGACGCCGCCATTTTGCAGATCTGTTCGAACGACGTGTCCAGAAGTGATCCTTTTACCATTGGGGATTTTGGAACTGGGCACGTGATCATGTAGACTCGGGACCCAGTGAGTCGTCGTGTCGGTCCGGCCGCCGCACTACAAACACTCCACAAACGACTGGGAAAGCAAGATGCAAAATCAGCGGTTAGTGTTTGGACGTGATAGGTATGTCAATGTGACAACATTAGGGACAGACATTCATTAACATTCGCATCTTTGAGAAGGACAATTCTAGACTATTCCCTACAAAGGAGGGTATCTCACTAACACAAGCTATTATGCTATGAATTTTGTCATTGTAAAGATTTCGTGCAAACGACCAATGATCATGATGATGTGAAGCACATAGGATCTGGACGTTATGTGTCAGCATGTGTACAACACATGTCGTGTCATACACATTCATCAGTATTTTAAAACTGACGTGACCTAAAAACGCCTTAAACAATGAAAAAGGGTATCAGACTGAATGAGTGGTGTAGGTTTGCAGGGCTCACAGCGACACTATATTTACTGTATTTACTATATTTTTGGCAGCCCATCACTATATTTACTATATCAATATATTTACTATATTTTTGAAATTTTGCACTATATTTACTATATTTTGGGGGGGGGGGCAGACAAAGGTAGAAGATTGTGTTTAAATCGCCTTTTGCCTTAAAACGGGCTTATCCATTGGACTCTTTGTTGCTGTAACTACACCAGCTCACCACACTCAGGATGAAGTGGTATGCTTGCCAGATGTTTAGCATTCTAGTTTTCTCTACAATTATTTAATCACTTGTATTGTCCACTGTGGTTGCTATAATGATGTTTGTTAATCTTTGTTGTCAGACCTGATGAAGGCACGGTAGTGTCGAAAGCTCGTCCCAATATACTCAAGTTGATCTACAAAAAATGGTGCTATTATGTACTTTTTCCTGCCTTAAAACGCCTTTACCAATGAAAAAGGGTGTCACACTGAATGAGTGGTGTATGTGGAACTTGCATATAAGGATGTATCCAGAAAAAAAAGTCTTACTCGATAATCTTGATTTGCTCGTGAATTATTTTTCGACACTGGGCATAAGAACAAAAATTTCGACAATTGTGCCAGTACATTTAAACAAATGCAACAGCCACTTAGAAAGAAAACAACACTTGAAGATCGGCATGTTTACCCCATCAGAGGTAACATGTCAGCAGCGAAATTTGGAAGAAGTAGTGAGGGAAGTAAATAAGAACATTCATGATCTCAATGAGAGTTGTGGAGTAAGAACAATCAGGTTGGATCGTTCGACCACACTGGAGACTTTAGTCTTGTTCACCAGATCACTAAATCATGCTATTAAAACAAGCAAGTGAACACATTTTCTGAATCACATTCATCAGTATTTTAAAACTACAAAGGAGAATATCTCACTAACACTAGCTATTATGGTATGAATTTTGTCATTGTAATGATTTCGTGCAAACGACCAATGAACATGATGATATGAAGCACATAGGATCTGGACGTTATGTGTCAGCATGTGTACAACACATGTCGTGTCATACACATTCATTAGTATTTTAAAACTGACGTGACCTAAAAACACCTTTACCAATGAAAAAGGGTATCAGACTGAATGAGTGGTGTAGGTTCGCAGGGCTCACAGCAGCACTATATTTACTGTATTTACTATATTTTTGGCAGCCCATCACTATATTTACTATATCAAAATATTTATTATAATTTTGAAATTTTGTCCATATTTACTATATGGGGGGGGGCAGACAAAGGTAGAAGATTGTGTTAAAATCGCATTTTGCCTTAAAACGCCTTTACCAATGAAAAAGGGTGTCACACTGAATGAGTGGTGTACGTGTAACTTGCATATAAGGATGTATCTAGAAAAAAAGTCGTACTCGATAATCTTGATTTGTTGGTGAAGTATTTTTCGACACTGGGCATAAGAACAAAAATTTCGACAATTGTGCCAGCACATTTAAACAAACACAATAGCCACTTAGAAAGAAAACAACACTTGAAGATCCGCATGTTTACCCCATCAGAGGTAACATGTCAGCAGCGAAATTTGGAAGAAGTAGTGAGGGAAATTAATAAGAACATTCATGATCTCAATGAGAGTTGTGGAGTAAGAACAATCAGGTTGGATCGTTCGACCATACTTGGTCTCATGGTATGCCGAGTTGCTTCCATGAAATTCACAGTATAGCACTCAAGAGCATACACATCTAGTCTGGACTGGTATAGAACGTCTACTACTTTTGGCCCTCATTGAGGGACCTGGAAACACCACGCACGTGTAGTGGTACATTTCCTGCCTCCTATCATGCTATTGCGAACTGATTGTGCATGCAAACCTTAGCCTATTTATTCGTTTCACACCATGCCTCATTTTGTAAGTCATGGGGTCACATATGTTATGTTAGATGTTACGGTAAGTTGACCCAAAAAGTCGTTTCAGGACTGACATGGACATTCCAATGGATCGAGCTTATGATGGAGCTTTAGTGTCAACGATTGGTGGCATTGCGCCCTGCCTCATATGGTCTGAGCCGAGTTGCAGAAAAGTGCCTTATTAATCTCGAAGTTCAGAGAATCTTGTCTGACGCACATAAAGCTGAAGCTCGAGGTGGCAAAAAAGAGTTGTATATTGAATCGAAGGTACAAAGAGAACATGGAGAGGTGCGAGGTGTTAGGCATGGTCAATATGCGAGGTGTTAGGCATGGTCACTTCTCCATCAGGTTTGATGCTAGATGCAATCCCGAGCCAATGAGTTTGAATAATGATCATGCGCATGCAGTTCTTTCTCCGGTACCGCCTGGCATGGAAAGTGTTTTCCCAAATTACATATGTCACCCCAGAAAGAAACTTGGTCTTCCTGATGAAATGAGGGAAATTGACCTGGTGAACAGGATTCGGGGGAGTAAAAGATGAGGAGCACAATGGCTGATATTCATAAAAGGTAGCAAATGCTTTTGCTTCAAGTTTTGCAGTACATATACATTGGACCTCGCTGTGCAAATCTTAAGTAAAAGCATTTGCTACCTTAATGAATATTAGCCAATCAGTCGATAGATCATGCTTACTATCAGATTCCATAGGATACACCGCACTTACCACCTCTGCCACCTAGGGGAACATGGACTGTTTGATAGTTGGTTGCCTGGACCGGAGAACCTGTTAGAAATGCAAAAGGGAGACGCTGAATTAGGTCCGATCATAGAGAATATTTACAAGATGCGACAAGTTTATGTGATATTGATCCTAAAGTTCGGGCATTGGCGAGGCAATGCCAGGTTGATGCGATCCTGTATTGGGCAAGGACACATGGTCATAATCGGCAAATTATGATACCAAAGAAATTGCAATCTAGGGTGTTACACGAGTTGCATGTGCACCCCACGGCAGGACATCGACGCCATTTGTCGGAACAAGTGCAAAGAACTCACTCCATATGATCTAAATAGACCATCCCTCAACTGATGGCCAAGTTGCCATTTCCTCTTGGCCGCTTTGTTGCAGAAGGTGGGGAGCATACAAATTATTTCCACCAGAAATATTTCTATCAGCACAAAACTAGAAATGGTGGAAAGAAACAGACAGACCCGATTGTCTCCATTTTCCATAACAAATGTGGGTTAGACTGAAGTATGAGATTGGCTTCAATGCCAAAAGCGCCGACAAAAGAAAAGGATCTGTCCAGATGTTTCAGTCCTTTGTGGAAGAACATCCAGGGATTATGCTGCACGTGTCATCCAGTCAGATTACAGGACATACAAAGGAATACAAATCCCACCGCCACCAATCGAAGAGGGAAAACACAAACCAATGATGTTCGAAGACCTGTGCTTCGTTATGGCTGGTACGGTACCCCGTCTTCTT
>NMRB01001101.1:141859-176795 GCA_002633025.1 Notospermus geniculatus | reverse complement strand
TTTTCCTGCATTGGTTTCAAGAACCCATTCGTCTGGCATTGATTATCGCCAAGAAACACTTTGTAGCAAGCGAAAAGCGATATTTATTCTCTGCAATGTTGATATTTACCAGCCGCTGCCATGATTCCTCGTTGCAACTGGTATCCGATCCTTCATCATGTGGTTGTGCGTGTTCTAAGTACCGTACAGTCATGACTAGATACTAGTCTTACTTACGTCACTTCCGGCGGCAGCCAGATTTCTGCCGTCCTCAGTAGCCAAGACGGATCCGTCGCGACAGCCAGCCCGCCAGCGCCACTAGCGGAGAATCGGGTACCAATCTAAGATGTCCACGACAGCGACATTCGGTCCTTCAAACAAACAGGACGATTTTGAAGAATCAGATTTATTACAGTACGATGTAAAGTTACCTCATCTCGTCTTCTTGATCACGGACATAATTTTACCGCCCGTGATCATCGTTTCTGGTGTGATAGGGAACACTCTGGCGTTTCGTGTCCTCAAACAACCGCAATATGCCAAACAGACGACGTGTTTCTACATGCGAACTCTCGCGATATTAGATACGTCGTGCTTGAGCTATATTGCGACAAGAACTACGATTAATCTGCACCCTGAACTTTTATTTGGCTTTAATTACTGCCCGGTGACAGGGATTTTGTCAGCATCATTCAACCTTTCCAATTTGACAACAGCTGCAATGACATTAGACCGCTTTCTGGCAGTTCGATTCCCACTGGAAGCGGCGTCTCTCTGTACCTTAAAGCGGTCAAAGATCACAATAATTATCATAATCGTCTCTGTCGTCGCTATATATGGTCCCACAAGTATCCAAACTGCGAACCCACACGCTTTGGTCGCGAATCAAATTTGTTCGTCGATACTACCAGCTCGGATTAAAAACCTGTTAAGCACTATACAGATCCATATGGCTCACACATTGCCATTTTGTACAATCCTCGTCTTCAACACAGCCATCGCAATCAGCCTGATGGTGCGCAGGAGACGAAATGAAAAAATATTGCAATCAACAAAGTCTACAAAGAAAGACGGTCACATTTTCAGACTCTTATTCTGTGTTACACTCGTTTTCTTCCTTACGAACATACCTTGGACTCTTGAACAATTAGTCTGGAAGTATCTTCTATCAAACTGGAGCGTGACAGGAAAACTTAGAATTGTGAGAAAAATCTGTTATCATGTAACTGTTACTATATTTTTCCTTAACCCATCAATAAACTTTTATGTATATTGCCTGAGTTGTAGAAAGTTCCGGAAAGACATCGAAGCTATGCTGAAGCGTCACTCGGAATGTATGAAACGTTATTTACGCTTGGCGCCGGAAGGATGCTGAGGGAAGCGAAGACCAGGGGGCTTATTCACAAAGGCTTCTAAGATACGCCAGTTTACGAAAGCGGTAGTCATACGTAGGCCTATTTTACGGAATGGTTACGTATGCATTTGTCTCCTCCAGAACGTCCATAACACAACAGTTCGAAACATAGTCCTAATTAAAACGCAAGTCGACAACTGGATTAATCAAAAGTTAAGTACAATTTATAGTCAGCCGGCCAAAACCTCTAATATAACTTTTGATGGCATTGGACGTTAAAGTTGTTCCAATGGGTAGGCCTAGGTAAGTATTACTTTCAGAATCACCCGTTGGCCAGGCGATTATGACCGCTAAAGTTCAAAGGGGCTGGGCAGAAATGAAGGGTTGTTACAAGTTCGGCATAACTCTGAAACTACAGTTTAGATTTGCTTGAAACTTGCACAGATGATGCTTTGTACTGAATGATTAACAACTATGATGGCACAAAAACAAATGCATTACTCTTTCCTAATTAGGGAGACAATGCCTGATTTCAGAGGCCTAGAAAGACGAGAAATAGTCATTATTTCACCTCAGAATTTCACATAGGCCTATGTCACGTAAAATGCTAACAAGGTTGTGTGATATGAGTTGATGATTTTAATTGTTTTCTGCAAAAAACGTATTTTCGATTTTTGGTTCAAATGCCTTTCCTCTGCAAGTTGAGCAAGCTTTTCCAAAAGCCATTCAAACCAATATGAAAACTGACCACAGGCCTGGGAACCACTGATTCACCCACAATGACTCAATCAAACTATACACAGGAGCGTACATTTCACATGAATTACCTTCAATTGGAATGTTGTTAGGACGCATGACATGAGGGTCATTTGTCCAACCATTCTACTGTTGGTTGCATAGTGTGATGTCATGTCCCTTGGTTTCAGATCATTGAATGTACCATTATGCCATGCTGTAATGCTTGCTAATACAAGCTGAATTACTTTACCCCAACAACATTCCAACCTGAGGTGATTCATGTGAAGTGTGCATTTTCTGCTGTCAGTGCACAGTTCCATTGGGTCATTTTGGATGACATCACNGCAACCATTAGGGAGTTTTCGCAAAGCCCGCGAAACGCCAACGCGAACGCCAAACCCATTGTTCGATGCCAAGACGAGAGCACCGAACAAAAGGATAGACGTTCGCGTTGGCGTTTCGGGAGCTTTCCGAAAACTCCCTATTGTTTGTTTCCGCAAAGGACAAAAAAGGATGCGGCATCGCACCGCTCGAAAATCGCGTGAATGGATTCTTACCCTTAAGATTATACACTCGTCTCTGATTGTACACTTGAGGGGTCAGGCGTTGACATGCTCCTCATCAGAGAGGCACGGTGTATTATTCGCAGTTCGCTGTCACTAAGCGGATAACTTTTGCTGTTGTCGTCAATCTGAATATCTCCTCGAAACCGCTCCAACTCCGTTTTTAGAATAATCTCGTTGGTAATGTAATTTTCCCTTCTGATCAGTAGCTTCAACTTGTGTGGCACGTCAGGGATAAGCCAGGCAATAATACTGGTTAAAATCACAACAAAATTCTGGAAAGAAAAAAATTGTGGAACCTCGGTTGGGACCACCTCGGTAACGGGACCACCACCTCCCCTCAGTGGACCACTTTAGTCTAGTTCCGATCATTTTATTATTATTAACATGACCTCGGAAACACTGGACCACCTCGGTATCCGGATCGCCGGGACCACTCAAATTGGCGGTCCCAAAGACCAAAATTCATCACCTAAGTGGACCAGTGACCGTGAACTCAAAGAAAACTGGAATGACCATGTTTAGACCTACTAGTTGTAACACCACCTAAAGCGGCCCATACACGATCAATATTATTGCACAATATGAGGATCACAATGGGCAATATTATTGCCAATCTTTCTTCTACCCATCATACGAAAAGCACACGACCACCCATTTGGGCCCCATATTGTGCAATAATATTGCGCCGTGTATGGGCGGCTTAACACCTGCCCTTTAATCTTATTTCATGGCATGTGAGAAGATGAGATAATTCAGTGTTAATTTTTAGCAGGAACACACTGTCATGTATATTTCACATTTGGTCTCACAATTTCGATAACGGGATCACGTCACCTATGTGGACCACTTGCTCCAGTCCCGCAGGTGGTCCATTTTCTGAGGTTCTACTGTATGTATATTCCAATTGGCTAAATGACACGATGTATCAAGTTTCGCTCATTTTCGACCAGATTTTTTCTTAATCTCCATCAGAACTTGTACACTATCCTTCAGTTCTGCATATATGCAGGACATGAATCGCAGTCTGAAACTAGGCTGTTCACTGGCAAATAATGGGCCGTATTCTAGAAGCTTCCTTAACTCTAACGTTTACCTTTAGCTATTGTTTCCAGGGCAGAATACAAAAGGTTAAAGTGGACCTTAAAGTTAAGGATGCTCCTAGAATACGGGCCTGTGTCTTCATCTCAAAAATGCGCCAAGACTTCCTACAGCCAAGGCCCAGTCGAATTGCAAGTTCGTATTACTTACCTCAAAGACACAGATAAACAATATTCTTGCTGCAAGAATATGCCAATACTGTTCAGTATAACTATATTTGTTCTCACCAGCCGACGGTGGATACCTATATGCCTTATACCTGAAAGAATAAATACAACAGGTGAAATGGTGACGTCACTCGAGGTAAAAAAGACATAGGGCCGTATTCAAAAAGGGTGTTTAAGACTTGGACGCGTGTAACTTCGCCAAATGCATGGTGGAAATGTGTGCATGAAGTTATTATTGTTAGATTTATTTAGAAATACTATTTACAGTATTATTAGAATGGGGCCGAAGCCATAGGCATTATTGGCCCCGATAATGCATCAATGGCATCATTGCATAGTTACTAAGTATAGCTATGCTCACAATAAAGTTGAAGTTGCTGTCGCGCGGATACTATAGAAGTAATGCCTGATTGAAATAAAAACCTCCTTATTGGGACCAGGCCGCTAAGAATGTATCATGTCGGCTGGTTTAAAAGCTTCTTTATCAAACAACGTTTGTGGGCCTGATAGAAAAATGATTGTTTTATCCCTTCGAAGACAACGCCATTTGTGGCAGGTCTGGATGTCCTTAACACTACCACGAGCACTACGAGAGATTTCAGGAAATATTTGGCAATTTTTTCGCATTCTTATACAGAGTCCTGGCTACTTATGGACATAATGACGTATTGCATCAAAGATGGCTGCGCCCATGGCTGGTTTTGTGTACACTACACATTTCGGTGTGCTCGCAGGTGCGACCACCATTCGGTCTGTGACTCTGGCAGAGTCCTTTACCAACTGGCTCCCTCCCCCAGGTCTGCAAATTAAACCCCCAATCAAGCCAAGCCAAATTTCAGACTGGAACTTTGATTTCGATTGTAACATCTAACGATCCCACAAGAATGGCCTACCTGCATGTTGTTATGTTATATTGTGAATTGATGGGTGCTACTCCTGGTTCCATATCAGATGTGTTGAAAATGGAGAGCGAGTGATTTAGGTATCCCTCGAGGTTATTCGTAGGGCTGTACGCTACAATGTAGACGACTCTTGGAATGAAGTCCGAAGTAAATCCTATTATGAGTGCCTGAAAGAAAAACAAGTTTTTTGTGCCGAATCATAAAATTTATGATTCTGCACAGAACACCTAAATGGTGTTCTGTTTGGTGTTGTGTTCTCAAACCTGGGACAAAATTTGCGTGCTGAACTGGCGTGTCACGTTCTAAAACAGTGTTCACATTTTTTGAAACCCTTAAAAAGGGGCCTAAATATTTCCAAACAACAAAGATGACCTATTCTATAGATGAATGTTTGGAGGGTAAGTACATTGCAACATTAGCCAAAATCCCCCACACAACAACTTTACGTATAAGGACAAAGGAAATTTCGCGTTCTTTTGCGTCCGGACTTTTTAGAGTGAAATAAGTGAAAGAATGTCACGTCCGAGACCGTGGACTTGCCCCTTTGGTAGTCAAGACGAATGCTATGAGGATATGTGAATGAAGAGACCCTGAATTTTACTTACATTTGTAACGACAGCGATTCTTGATATGGCAAATAGCACATCGTACCAAATACCAATGTCTTGTTGCTTGACATTCACGGGCCGCTTGAATTGTTTGACGAATTTTTGTGCATCCCCACGAATCTCAATGATATTGTTGATGAGGGCAAATAGTGGTGCCAGTGGAAATGCGGCCACAAAGATAGTGAGAAACCCGAACTGGATTACTGCAATTAAACCAAGACGAAGCTATAAGCAGATGGAAGAGATGTAAATCGAAAGATGGTAATTTGTGACCCATTACATCAAATCAGATATTAAGGCGCACAAGATATGAACCAGAATGAACCAAAATAGCTCCAGGAGATAAGGGAAGAAATGTAATCACTCAGATTTTACAAAAGACAGACAATAGGCCTAGGCCTATGAAATTGACAGTAAAACCATACAAGGATGATTCAAAACGCGTATGTCATGCACAGTATGATGTGTCATGTGCCATGATTGTGTCATGTTTATTTTTCCCCTCCTCCTGTAATTTTTGTTTGTTTGCACATACAAGGTATTACCAGAAATTTGAAATTTTCACGTTTTCCCAAGAAATTTTGATACCATTAGATAAAGCTAACCTCAGATTATAGGTTTACCTTATTTTGAAACTTTTTGGCGTTAATTGGGTAGAAATATTGAAATATCAAAATGTTGATATTTTGAAAAATATGTGTAATTTCTAACCAGTTTATGCGAATCATCCAAAATTTTACAATTTTATGATTTAAGGGCAGTTCTATCGACTGACATCAAAATGTTGTAAAAGTCAAGAAAATCTCAAATTAACAAAAATTTGATAATCTCAAATATCTCAGCAACCACTCGACAGATTTTGATGAAACAAGGACCAAAAACCTCAGAAAGTTCCATCCTATCCGAACTACTATCAAAATGAAAATAAAATTAGGAAATAAAAATTTTGATTTTCAAGGTTTTTTCTGATGAGCTATTACATAATTTTGATATTTTCACATTTCCAAAATTTTGATGCAGACATGTGACCAACAAGTTTTCCTTTCATATGCAACAATTTTTACCTTGTCAAAATTGGTGCAGTAGTATTTGAAATATTCAAGATATCAGGTGTAGATAATTAAACATCTGTCAATGCCTGTACATTATCTAAATCCAGGCCTTACCAAAAAAATGGTGGCAATATTACAAATGGGTCGACGATTCTCTCATACTCACACATTTCTAGATATTCATAAAATATTCCCCTTGGCCCCAAATCCCCGAGAAAGAAGTCCTTTTCCCATGGCCGCATATTGGTTTTATGTTCCTTGGTGTCCTTCGACCGCCATTTTCTAAACCGTTTCTTGATTTTTCTGAAACAGAAGGATTGACGAAGTCCATCTTCACAGACGCGTTTTCACGAGCATAGCAACCGTCCCGGAGAAAACATATTTCGCATGATTTCTGTGTGGATGCTTCATTGAAACCGCACCACAAAACGCACCCGCCGGTTTTAGTGGGAATGCGGCTAAAAGAAGATCTCGCGTGAAGAACTCCGAGTCCAATAAGGATGTAACACTTTTTATGCATGGGTAATAGGACTTTAATGGCACATAAACACACTTTTTTACTTTTTACATACTTCTTCATCAAGTTTATTAAAAAATTGTACATGTAAAGGAATAGGCCCTAATTAATGGGGTGTTGTTCAGCAAATACTTTCATTAATGAAAAGTGTTACATCTTTATACAACATCCAGTGCCGACCGCCACGAAACTCCGAAAGCACTAACAGGGCCTAACAGAGAAATTCTGTAATGGTAAAAGGCATTGAACACCTCTCTGTTAGGCATTGTTAGTGCTATCGGAGTTTCTGAGTTGGTGCAAGATGACATGGATGCATGACGGATTTATCACTTTTATATTGTTTAGCCCGAACTGCGACCATATCATGACATGTGCAAAGAGGGAAAGGAGGTTGTGCAGTCCACACGGCCATAAAAAGTAAATTCTGCAGTGTAAACTAATTCCATTCATTTGGCTACATACTACAGAATACCAGGGACAACTTCCAGATGTGCAGCAGGTGTGAATCGGCCTAGAATGAAGAGGCAACAATCACAACTTACGGCCCGAAAATCTCATGTAGGTTCTGGAAGAATTGTTTCCCAACCATCACAATGGCAAGTTGAAGGCATAACTCAATTAGACAGCCACCGGGCATACACTGAAACATGAATGAGAAAAGAAGACCAATGTAATTCCAATAGTGGACGGGATATCTCACAGGTGACTATAAACCGAAGACCAAAGATCAAAGACTTCTATAAAACGATGACCCACTTACTTACCATTTTACTAGGCTAGGGTCAGCGTTTTACAGCAGCGTCACGACATTTTATAGTAGACAGGGGTCATAGTTTATAGTTACGTCATCGTTTTGTAGTAGTAGGTGGTGGTGGGGGTGGTGGTGGTGGTGGTCATCGTTTTTGAGTAGTGTGATCGTTTTATTGTACATTTAGGTGGGTCGTCGTTTTATAGTAGGTAGGGTATTCGTTTTATAGTATCGGCAGCGTCGTCGTTTTATTGTTGGTGGGGGTCATCGTTTTATAGCAGCACTTACTTAAGGTCGATCTATACCCATTGCGTGACGCCGAACTGCCCAACTTTTAACTCGTGATAATTCATTGATAGCAATGATTACAAAAACATTTCTGGTATGGTACGTTACGTATGAAGCATCTAAGTGAACTTTCACCCTAAATAACTGGATCCTATTTCCGGATTGCCCAGAAACATGACTTTGTTGGAAAGGCCGAAAAAAATTCCTTGAGCAATTTTCCGTCAACATGCTATGTCGCATCGAAGCAAACTCTGTTGGAAAAGACGCAGCCATACCTGGTGCATGTCGGTATAACCGCAGATTTTTTAAAAATATGCTAATTATGCTTATAATTAACAAAGTTTAGCTTTTACTCCACATAATTTTCTCTGTTCGTGAATTTCGCGGACATCTACTTAAAAATCCCAGAATCGGCTGTTATACGGACAATCTCCATTTGGTGAACAACACATTTCCAGTTTCAAAGTTTGAAAAATGTTTATAAAAGTGGGAGAAAAACTGCTCGCAATTCTGAAACTTTATTCTCCACGTGAGTTTGTTTACTATTTGCAACGCACGTTCACTATAGTGCGTTTCCAAATATTATGTGGGCAAATCAGCGGACCATTGAATGCCAAGGCCTATAATTGACTGACAACAATAAAATCTATTCCAGCGCTAACGCGGCCTAAAATTGGCGAACAGAGTTGAGGCAATGATGATTCATTCAGTTTCACTCCAGTGGGTCGGTTGGAATGTGATTCTCTGGGGGAAAACCCAATGACTATAGATCGACCTTAAATGTATCAGTTTACAGTAGGGTCATCGTTTTATAGTAGCGTCATCGTTTTATTTTAGGTTGGGTCATCGTTTTATAGCAGGTGGGATCATCGTTTTAGAGTGTGGTCATAATTTTATAGAAGGTGGGGTAATCAGCTGACTTAATTTCTGAGTACGGGCTCGATAAAGGCGTACAAGAGGGTATATAGAAGAGGCCAGAGTTAAAACAACGTATGCATCACAAAGGCTGTTTTGGAACTGGTACGGCCAATAAATGATTGCCATCAGTTAAAGGAAGAGTGCACTAAAATCAGTCGCCAGGCAAGGACACGTACCTCTTCCTGTCTTGCAGAAAATACTCTATGATAGTGTGAAGGATTTCCAGTGAATCTGAAGGAAAGAGAACTTATTCACAGGTGATGAGACCCTGAGGAGGACCCCCTTCTCTGATGAAAGGCAAATTATCTGGGGCGTGTTTCATAAAGTGACTTTTAAGCCAAAATGTATTGAAATTAATATGGCATATATAACCAAAGTAGTGAGGGTTTGTAGAGCATGAATAAATTGTATAAAACACAATCCATATCGTCAACTTAGGATTTGGTCATTTTTCCGAGTTCAGGAATGGGACAGGTAAAGTGGGAATTGAGTACGCAATTGGAAAATTAACACGATGCTATTTTAGTCTCCGCGACCTTAAAAATAGCTTAAATCAAAAAGCCGCAGGGAATGTGCAGGAAGAATCCCCTACCAAAATTTGGTCTCTGAGGTCCTAGATATGACATCTGACTATAGGGAAACATGTGTACATGTACCAAGTTTCATGGCATTAGCCCCAGCAGTCATTTTGGTTCCTTAAAAATGTGAATCCTACCTTCCTTTATAGAAAGCTATGTAGAATAAGGAGGCGTAGTAGTTGACAAACTGCAACAGGTAGAGTTTGAGAGTCAAGCTGTCATCATATTCTGACTGGGTTCGTAGCTGCTCCATGTTCGTCAAACCTATTGCCAACCGCCGATAAACCTAATACAATATACAGAATTTTGTAAGAAGTGGGCATCTTTTGTAGGCTACATAACAGTGCGACTTGCAAGCAAGGTTTGTAGTTGCAATAGAGAAGTCACGCTGAAAGACTGCAAATTTTCAGTGCTAGCTGTAGTCACGAACATGTACATGGTCATGTGATGATGTAGGTTTAGCAGCAATAGAAACCCAAGGGAACTAAATATTAAATTACGGAGGTGATTGTTAAAAAAGAGCTGCAGCAAATAGAGTGGTGTGACAAAAGTTGAGAATGTTTGAAGTTTCGCCGACCAGCATCAAGTGAAATGCTTTCAACTGCATGTTCCAACCAAATATCCAGAGGAACGAACGGAGCAAATGTTTTTATGCCAAGAACTTACATTTTCATGAACTGCATACATACCACATTTAGTCCAAAAATGACGAGCAGGTTGAGACAGGCAGCTGTGGCAGACGTGAACAAGCTGGCGTTTCTGTAGATAAATTCATTGTCTGTTGAGTAGAGCACAGCCAGAATACAGACGCGGTACGCCACAACACCAACAACAAATACGACAGCAAGAAGTACCTGAAAATAGACAACATGTAATTCCTTTAAACAGTTAAAGATGCTCTCTCGTCTTACGAACTCCGAATCCAATATGGATGTAACACTTTTTATTCACGGGTTCTAGGAGTTTCAAAACACATAATTATTTGTTTTTCACTTTTAAATCCTCCGTCATCACGATTTTGTTGTATATCTAAAGGAACAGGTCGTAATTAATGGGATGTTGCTTGTCGTTTATCAAAAAACCTTCTTTGATCAAAAGTGTTACATCTTGATACAACTTCCAAGGGTCATGTTTATAAAGCCTTGCAATCTCGCTAGCCCCAGATGTACGGCGTTCCGTGTTTTCGGTTTACTCCACTTGCATTCCACATTAAGGTGAAATCGTCTGTCCTCTGCGTAGGAGATTGAAAACCTTGCTAGGCTTAGTTACTTGCTAAAGCGCCTAGTTTTTACAGACCAATGGACACAACTAGCAACCAACTAAACTAGCAAGATTTTATGAAGATCGGCCCAGGTTTTTTGAGGGACGTTTTAAAAGGGAAGGGCATCCGAGTGGTGTCAATGGTTCCTGATTGCGATGTAACATGTTAGAAGATGTTCCTTAAGTTCCTGATCCGACAGACCTATGGCATCGTGAAAAACTCTATGAGACTCCAATTTTGTTGCTAAATGTAGTTTCTTGTAGTTTGTTGCTACGACATGTAAGCTTACCAGGAAGATCATGATGGAGAAAGACATGAAGAATATTGGTACCCGTTTTCGCCAAAAAGGAAGGTGGGGTTCATACACCTGAAAAAAGTTAAAAGAAATTGCATCATGATGTTCACATAGGTATTTGTTACTGTTATACACTATTTATGAACTCCCAAGACAAGCGAAGAAATCCTAAAGATTTCATAGTTTTAAAAGTACGGATTGTTCTGTTTTACTGTAACCCGCTGATTTGTTGGAACATTGTGGTTTGGGAGCCATTTCATAATGTTTCCATGGGATAAACTTAGGTAAATGGTGTTCATTTATGCTTTTACAAAATGCGTTCATTGCAAAGACACGAGTCTAATCAAAATAGATTATTCAATTCGATCACACATTCAATTCCACGTGGCGTCTAAAAACATGTACACAAATATAAAGATTGGCATTTCATTTTACCCCTGTTATATAGTTTTTCTTCTTCCTGTATTCAGAGCCAACAAGGCTTGCCAAGTATTCTGGTCTGGCAGGCTCTTCTTCTACATCAAAGTTCGTCAAACTCCATTTGAATTTAATTTCAGCCTGATTTCTTTTCCAGAATTCGAGGAAAATTGTACCTGTTTAAAGAAAAATCAGCAAGTAATATGAAAACATCATGCCAGTCCTTCACTCTCCCAGATATTTTCTGATCGACAGGTTTGGATTTATACACTGTATTTCATGTATTAAACAGGTTATCTCCCCTTACAAGCTGTAATTTTAAAACGTCCCTCTAAAAACCTAGATGTTGTACAAAGGATGTAACATTTTTTATCAACATGATCAAAGAATACGTTTGATAAACAACATCCAATTAATTAGGACCTGTTTGCGAAAACCCATTAATTATCGAAAAATTAGTATCACCACGCTATTTTAGGAACTACATGTATTTCTAGAAATGATTTTACGTGAAGTAAGTTTATTATTTTCAAACCAACATGTCATTTACTTATTTCAAGAGGATCTCGATCAAGAACTTTTTTGGGCTGACACTATGGCCGTCAATTTATGTTTTAAATATCATTGAGCGAGCCAGCAAAAGATCTCTATGAATGCCATCAAAAATTTATGTTCTAAGCTTACCCCATATTGACATAAATATTGCAAAGAAGAATGTACCACCATTGTCAAAGAGATGGCTGACACGAGCATGGCGACAGGCCTCAGACAGTTTCCAATAATCACAGCGACGATCACAGAGTGGACACATCATGATATCACCATTCTCACATATATCATTGCTGAAAGAAAGAAGTCTTGCGAGGTCAGGGATCACAACGTATAAGTCGGATTCAAGTGAACCAGACAATTTCATCCGACTTAGAAGAAATCCGTCTTGTGCAAGTCGAATAAAACTCCGACTTCTGGCTTGAGGATGGGCAAAACGGCCGAGCTGGAAACGGATCCAAAGCACCAGCCTGAATAAAAACACATGGACTGAAGAGGAGTGAGGCGCGATCCGACTTGCACGAGACAGCCGAAAATCCGACTTGTTGTAGTGTCCAACTTATGCGATTATTTTTTATTGGAGAAGTTGTGATCCGATCATTAGTTCAGGAGTTATTGCACTTTTTGTGTTTTTTGCTTTTGGCCACCTGGAATCAGATCGATCCGAAATTTGGTGTCTGATTTATTTTGACCTAGATGAACAAGGGTCTCCAGCTCTAGCGGTTACAAAACGTACTCCTATTGTCTAACGACGATCACGACAACGACGGACACTTCAAGATGACCAAGATGACATAGGCTCACAGATGAACCAAAGACTGGGAACATTGACAGATGTTACACCAGGGCAACTCGGTTATGAATAAGAAGACTGAATGCTGGGCAAATGTCACTAAATATGACTTACGCAACTTCGTTTCCCATTAGACTAGAACAACCATAGATGAAGACGATCAGGCCTACGATTGATGCAGGCACCAACATCATTGTATAGAATCCCAGCCAGGCGAAGTAGAGAGCCACCTTCTCACCAAAGTAATTCCTGAAAAGAAGAGCACTGTCAATACTTGTTCCAACGTGGATTTTAATTTCATATTCCATAATTACACGAACTGCGATTCTGTTGACGATGTTGTACCCAAGGCCGTCTCCCACTCCGTGCAGTGAATTTTTCCTCACCTGATGTAATCAAGAGGCTGTACTTTAAAGAATGTGCCCCATCTTGCCCAGTTCTGGTACAAGAGCTGTCGGTTGTTTTTGGCAGATATTGACTTCCAACTACCCTGCAATTGACGATGCAAATGATGAATGCACATTAGAAATCCAAGGACATTTTCTTGACAAGAGGCCCATGGGCCTGGAGCTCAGCTGACCACGACCTGTTACCTCCAGAGGTAGAGCCAGATTCTAAAGTTACTTGCACAAAGTTCGCCTTTCTACAGTCATCAACATTACTTACCTCATGTAATGGATAAGCTGCTGAGTAGACACCATCATTGAGAAGTTTTCGTATGCCTGAAAAGACAACAATATGAATGTGAAAGTCAACATGCAATGTTTACGTGTTGCGTAAACACTAACGACTTTCAAGTAGCTATAGAAATCAAGCCAAACTATGGTAAACCCAGCCCAAGGATGACCGAGGTAAACAATGGTAAAACAATTAGTTCCCGTTTTTTATCGTCTCGGAGGCGAGACTTGGGAAAACTCGAACCAGGGGCTCCAATTACGAAGCTGGGTACGTTGAACATTAAACCCGGGTATACTTTGTCTATACCCAGGACGACAATAACCCTTCAGCTTTAATTATCATCCGGAAAGGAAAAGTTTACGGGACAGAGAGACAGACATCGTGACAAGACGAAAATACCCTTCCAGCTCCATTGGGGTGGACTCGGAACCCAGTCGTTGTGTCGCTCCGGCCGCCGCGCTACACTCCACAAATGACTGGGAAAGCAAGACGCAAAATCAGCAGGTGGCGTACCGACAACAACAACGGATAAATGATATGAATGAGTTCAGCCAATCAGAAAGTGCGTCTTGAACGGCCGTCGGCTGTTCGTTGCAAGATGCCAAATCAGCTGATTACACCGGAGCTTTCTTCGAGGTCATGGACGGGATGCTGGTAGGCCTACCTACTAAGTTCGATGCTGTGTGCGATAAGCAGTAGGCCTACTTACGGATTTATCAATATCCTGCTAATGAGGTTCAGAAGCTTCTGGACGGGCGAGAGGATCTGGTAAATTACAGCATCCACAGAAATAACAACCAATCCAAAGTGTGCGAGATTTTCCCTAGTAGATTGCTTTCGGGCAATTTCATTCGCCGAGATGGGCGTTGTGGTCGTCAGTTCGCTAGCCGCTGATTTTGCATCTTGCTTTCCCAGTCGTTTGTGGAGTGTGGAGCGGCGGCCGGAGCGACACAACGACTGGGCCCCGAGTCTACATTGGGGCTGAGTGGTAACTATGTGAAAGAGTTTAAAGAGTTGAAAAGCGAGAAGAATACTTCGTTATGAAACCTTGTGATGCAAATCCTAGGTATCGCCAGAGGGTAAAACGAGCTGGGATCACTGAGAACGGATAATTTATACAGCAAAGGTCTCGGGGACAAGCAGAATACTGGAGAAGGTTCTAGCAAATAATTTATTTGGAGTCAAGTGAGAGTACTCCATCAGGTTCTAACGACAATGTACATAAGACAACGTTTAGGTTGGCTCCACTGCAAACAACCTGGACGAAGCAGAATTTAATCAAAAGCAAGAATGGGACAGAATGTTTTTTTGCTTTCCACGACGAAGTGGAAATTCCTGAACATTGTACAAAAATTTCTAACATGGGGAAAGTGGTAAATATCAATAGTACCCATAAAAGTCCATTATTCGGTATACATGTATATACGGATGACGTCATGGTTGCATCATTTCCAAATTCGGATGAATCAGAACCAGATTTAGAATTTCGTCTCATCAAGCCCAATGGGCAGTTGTACAATCAATAGTATGTATCTACAATAATTTTGATTGAAAGAGAGAATAGTGAAATGGCCCGGGGGCCATATGCTCACCGTGTGCGTGTTACTGTAGGCCACTAAACCAGATGAAAAAAGAACGATGATTGTCGAAATGTGCCAGGGTCATATGATCAAAGTCAAAATCCTGCATATAACGCATAGGCCTACAGTGTAGAAGTTCTAGATAGATATTCATACCTGGTTGGAACATTCAACCTGCTATCGTTCAGGACATACTACAATTATCAAGATGGCCGACTGGCGGCCACATTTGAAGTCTGATTAGACCGAAATTTCCTGTAGTGCCTACGCATGAGTACCATGTAGATACATACACTGTATAGATCAAAACATTCTTGTTGCAGTAGTTTATAAGATATGATGGGTCAATGTCCATTTTACAACGTGCCACCTAAACGGAAACATTTTGAATCTCTGTAACCTTGAAAAGTAAGTCAAATGAAAAGTCGTTATTTATGTCATGGATGTACATGTATTCTTATTTAGATGTGCGCCTAGGTATGATAATGATTTGGAGACAATCCAGCCTTCAGTTCAATTTCAGTTGCAATTTTTCTGTTTTCAGTGTTGGCCACCTGTACGCCAAACCTGGAATCAGATGAGACTGAAACGTGGTTCTGAGGTCATATGACCTGGGGGTAGATGTATACCAAGTTTTGTGTTGATAGCTCCAACGGTTACGAAACGTGCCCTCCTAACAGCCGATGGACAGCAACAGACTGCGACACCACACCACAACATACCGATAAGCACACCAGGTGAGCTAAAAAGGTATGCATCAAATTTTCAGTTGTCTGTGGGTGAGGAAATGCTAGGAATTGACTACGTTGCCGAACCAGGGACCGTGTGGGGTCGAAGGCACGAACTCTCCCACCACCGAGGTATAAAAATGTTACGGCGCCTCTCTCCGAGTGAGTTTCTCTCGCGAGTTGGCTACGTATACGCAAACTGTACAAAACTATGGGCAGCCGTTGTGTCATTAAACACAGCAGCAATGGTGCGTTCTGCAAATTGATGAGAACCAACTCGCGTTCAAGTGCGCCTTAAATCCAGGGAGGACAAAGCAATCCAGATGTAACTAGCCTTGTAAGGGGGATTTTGGACAGGCTGCCCCAACCAAAAACTGCAGGGTTCACACTGTAAATAGGGTTCGTACTGTAAATCTTGCAGTTCCCCTGAGGTACACACCTGCACCCCCTAAGCCAGTGATTTTCGTTAGAAGGATTGGGGAATGGCAATGGTATCACGTCATTTTCATAATCACCTGTCACGGCAGAATCTGACACAAAATGAATAAATGAAAATACAATCAACGTCGCATATAACGGCCTAGCCTTGCATATACCGGACCATCGCCTATAACGTACTGAAACTGGAAGTCCCGGTGTAACGTTTTTCAGTGTGGCCGTTTTTCTGTGTGATTCCCATTGTTCGGAACACACTGGGAAACGGACTCGCTGTTTATCTGTGTGTCGCCCATTGTCCAGTCGCCGCTTATTCCGTCAATCTATTGTATTGTCACACTGGCTCACGGTCCTCACTGAAAAACGTTACACCGGTCCCGTTTTACAATGCATCGGCCATGTATATAACAGACTTTGCATATAACGGACAAAAATTGCTGGTCCCAATCAGTACGTTGACTGCACTGATTGCTTTGTAACAAACATCTTAATTTTTTTTCTGACTGGTTCTAGTCTTGGGGGGGGGGGATATGCATGTTTAAGCAAGAGAATGGTCTGTTTTGGTCAAAATCGGGATTTAGTGATGATTTGGAGCCAATTTTATCCTGTTGGGTATGATGCAGTGACGTCATCAAATGCACTCAGTTTTGTTCGCAACAAAACATGACGTCAGACAAACATTCCGTCTCGCGTGAGGTTGTCACGTCACATGTCTTAGTTTGTTCTCATCTTATCAATGGGATATTACCGATGTTATGGATAGATATAATGTAGAAGAAAGAAGCCTATTGCATTTTGATTGAACAGTTTACAGGCGCAAGGCGTAGACACCCTTCCTGCTGCGTAGGCCTATTATTAAATAGGCCTAGCTATTGGTAAGCTGCACGCATCCATCCTCCACCCCGCCATTCATTAGGCAGACCTTTAAAATGATAAAATCTTAGACAGTTAGATTGGTTTCTCTGCTTATGAGGTACATGTACATGTACATGCACTTCCAAGTCCCTCACAGGCAGAGAAACCTAATACACCACCCCGAACCCCCTCCCCTCCCAACCCCAGCAATTCATTCCCAGGTTCCAATATTTCTGGTTGCATCGTGAGTTAGGTTGATGTGATTGGCTGGAATGAGTTTTCATAATTACCAAAGCTACATGAATCATGCTCATCATTTGAGAATTTCTTCCTCCGTAAGATATAGTCAACTATCCGACTTCTGGTGGAGTTGCTGAAGAGAAGTTCACCTGAGGTTGAACTTGCGAATCTGAAAACAGAAAAATGTACGCTAACATTGTGAGATGATCTCACAGACATGATATTGATATTGATATTGATATTTGATCAAAAACATGTACTTCAGGCACAAATATCGTGTTCGATTACTAGCGCCGCGCTTCCCCGAGAAAGCGCCACGGCGTTCTTGTTAGCTCTGACATCACAACTCGCGCTTAGGGCTACTCGCGCATGGGCCAAGTGAGCGACCTTTAAATCTGAGCCGGTTATTTCGGGAAAAGATGACGGCGAAGCTGATGTTCAGCCAATGGAGAAAGAGGAAATGCTTTGGCGCCATGACACTTTACTCGAGCCAGGCGCGACATCGTTCGTTTCGGCATCACTGCGCATGTTCCACAATATGCGATATCCGAGCATCACATATCGGCGGGGGACATTATATTCTATTACACCGGCATTTAATCGAGGTTCATCGTTGTGATTCGGTAGTTTTTGCTTTTTAGCTCAGCTTTCAGCTGAGCTAGTCATATGTATACTGAGTGGCGTCCGTCTGTGTGTGTGTGTGTGTGTCGTCCGTGACACTGGCACGTTTCGCAACCGCAAGGCCCAGGGTCATGAAAGCCGGTGGAGTGGTAGGCCCTAGGAAGGACTCGAAACAGGACCAAAAATGTTTGNTGGTATCAAACTAAAGGTAATGAAGTGTTGGTTTGAACTGACCTACTTCCGTGACCTACTGACCTACTTAAAGACCAGTTGCGCCAAGGTAGTCATGTTTGGTATCAAACTGAAGGTAATGAAGTGTAATTTGAAGTGATCTACTTCCTTGACCTGCTTAAAGACCAGTTGAGCCAAGGTGTCTTCCTTGGACCCAGTTTACAGTTCCACCTCTCCTTCAGCATGCTTCACTACACCTACAACAACTACAACTGAAGTCAACTGTCAGCTGAGCGCCAGGCCCTTGGGCCTCTTGTTGGTAATATGATGTGGCCCAGCGAGTAGGCAATGGAAGGCTGTAAAGGAGCGGAAGACAGAGCGAATTGGATAGAAGTATTAAAACTGAAGGGTTCACTTACAAATACTTTTTGTCTTTGCTATAAGTGCACGTAAATTTTCTTGCAAGTGGTGGCATAACCTCGGGATCTTGTTGGAATGGTTGAGTAAAGGTCTTTCCCACCAGAAGCAGCTGATCCCAACACGTCTTCATCTTCAACACCTCACTGTCAGGAAGCTGCAAGACAAAATATGCGAAATACAGTGGAGGAACTAGGGGTCGTACGAAATTGAGAAAACAAGCGTCAACTTGAGTCAACTACCCATAACTTGCGTTAACACGTTTTCGGTATCTTCTGGGAGTTTGAATGCCTTTGGAACATGACCAACGAAGATATCGATCAATATGTTTTGTATGAAACAGCGTCCGCTGATTCCGCAATATGGCCACCGGGTTCAGGTATGGTTCCTTCACCCTCCGCTAAAGGCAGAACTGGATTTCGACGGCATATTGGAAAGTTTGTGGACGCAATCCTCCAAAATTTCCAATCAACATAATAGTAGGTGACAATATCTCCACTGAACTTCCTCCAAATACCCAGAAAATCGCTGAAAAGGTGCAAAAATAAGAGTTCATTTGTTTTCATGAAAGAAAAACCTTGTTGACGCAAGTTATGGGGTAGTTGCCTCACGCTGACGCTTGTTGTCTCAATTTAGTATGGCCGTGGAACTAGACCGATCTTGCTGACATTTAATAGGCCAGACTTTAAGGTGTCCTTCCTGCAATGGTATCATTAAAGGATGATGAAACACTGTATTAACACTCTTGAACATGACCGACAAGACCGTTTTTTTTCTGTTAGTCTTGACCAGGAGGACATCAACAGTCATGACGGTGACCATACATATTATTCATATTTTGATTGCCACCATGGGATGGTTATAAGGCTGGGGATGTGAACAATTTCTGACTTGGACTCAACGGTCATATCCTCGTAGCCCCAAGGGACAGCAGTGGCCAGTAGCATTTGAAACCAGAGCGCCCGTTAGCAACCACTATCGTACTCAATGCCACCGGACTATCGCGGTGTGTGCATTTGGTCATCAGTATGCAGTCCGCAGCCACCGCCTCCGGCTCGTCCTGATTAGTACCGAAGTAGAAATGATCAATTTGGCATTCAGTTTCGGTGTCCTTCTGGTAAAGGTGTATGCAAATGCATTCCACTGTTTTGGAATCAACTAAATAACAATTAGCCAGTAATGAAACTTCTTAATTCTTTCCTGTCAACCCCCTACCTCTTTCATTGGAAGTCTTATCTTCATAACATCCGCATAACGGTCAAGAAGAGGAAATGGTGCATGTATTTTAACAAAGTGGTGGTCGAGTTCAGGCTGAAATGAACATTTAAACAGAATGATCGCTGTGCTTTTTTTCGTTGCCCACCGTTTGCCAATGCCGCCCAACAAACGATTGACGGAATCAGCAGCAACGTGACAAAAGGGGAGGCACTGAATGAACACACTTTTCCGGGCAGGCAGTGACCAGGGAGACAAAAAGCTCTGGAAAAAATATTAGACCGGCTCTGATTAGGTCACTCATTTTACATAAAGATATGTCCCACAAATTCTCCAAACATGCCAATCATTATGTATGTACTGTAACTGATTTATTGTGTTGGTTTATTCGCTTAAACTACTTCACCTAGACAATATCAAACATATAAACTGACGTCCCTTAATGAAGAACAATGGAGCTGTTAGAAGGACCTTGTCAAAAGTTCAGACTAAAAGGAAGGACACGAAGTGCACATCACTTCTAATGTACCTAAATTCTGCGAGCAGCATTTATAGCACCCTACGGACTTTATGCTTATAATTACGACTGAAGTTCTGTTTTTACAAGATACATGTAATAAGTACACAAAAAATTATACCCTGGCATCATGCTCAAGTTCTAAGCCTTCTTTTAGCAGATTCTGCTCAAAGATGTCTCTGATGTCCTGCTTGGAGACGTGGTGAGTGTCATCATCATTGGAATCACCACACTGGACGAAGTCCTTGATTGACAACAAACACCGTTTCCACCATCCATCGCCCGAAGAACTGAAACGAGAGGGATGTTCCATGTTTCAACTGCTTCAAAAAGAAATGACACTGATTTTTACACAGCATGTAGTGTAGTGTGCTTAGATTTTCGGTTTCTTGTCTTGCTGCATAGCATATCGGTACTTACGGGCCGTCTCAAAGTTGTTTTTATGCCAAAAATGACGAAGTGACTTCGTCTCGGGAAGGGGGTTCCCGATTTGGGGAAGCCAACTTCATCTTTTTTGAAAAAGTTGGCATCACTCTTTTTTTACAGGTGCTGACGTTTTTATATGCAGTCTTTAGAAAGGAACAAGGTTCTGGCTACATGGGCCTACTATGGACTGCATGAGTATGCTGTTCGATGTCTAATGTTGTATCGTGTAGACTATGGCCCAAATTTTCAAAGCTGTTTTAACGCTAAAATGCATTTTAGTCTAGCACTTGCATGCTTATAGGCATGCAAGTGCTGGACTAAAATGCATTTTAGCGTTAAAACAGCTTTGAAAATTTGGGCCTAAGTGTCTGCAGAGTAACATGTCTAACCCGTAACCAGCAGAGAGCCGTGATTGGTCGACCTACTGGAACTTGGTGAGTAACATACGCCTCAATTCATGTAGTGGGCTGGACATTGCAATTCATGGAGTGATGTCTAAAAATCTGAAAATACTGTATATTCTTTTTAAAACTTACTCGTTCCGATCTTCTGTTGCTTCATCTTTTTTGTTTGGGTACGCTAAGACGAAGTCAATTCTTCTCTTTTTTTCTTTATTAGCGTCTTGTTCAAAAAATAGGTCTCTTCCCTGTAAAATTAAATGGTCCAGTGACCATGTGCTCACCTGGGTGTAAATGTACCAGAAGTATGAATGACATTTCTGTTAAAGTCAAAATGTTCCAGGGTCAAAATTTTGGCAAACACATACATATCAAGGGTAATCTAGATACAAATTCACAGCAGGCTAGAACATTCCATTCTAGACGCAAGGGCCCAAGGCGCCGCGTAGCGGCCAACAGCGAAGCTAGCCAAAGACTTTTCACGGGTCAGTCAATAGAATTGGGACTCATAGATGAAATGCGTCTAATGTTCAGATAGAATATACCGGACGGTTGGTTCACGTTTTTAGTGGCTGTGATTGTAGATGGGTACATTATGTAGCGATATGCTGACAGATTTGCTGGGGACTTGCTCTGTGGATGTTGTAAAATGCGGTTTTTGGAAGATTATTCTGATTTGTAACGTCATTTCTAATTAACATAAAAATATGTTGAGTAGCTGGGATATGTTTATAAACATTTATTGAGCAGCCACTCTCATGACGTGGCCGGCTGGCGCATCGGTATAGACTGGTCCCCTGTCGTATCGCTCCGTTCCTCCACTACTACGACAGGCCGCGTCCGCCATGTTTGCCCGTTTTCTGACACACGTATGCAAATGAGCAATAAAGACTTTCAACGTTGCGGGGAGTCTCTAAAAATAGATATGACTCATGGCGCGACCGTTGATGACGTTTGGCTGACCAATCACATGCCGAGTTGGCGTTCAAAATGCCTGTCGTAGTAATGAAGCGAGAACTACGACAGGGGACCAGTCTAGCATCGGTAGAGCGTCCGGTTCTGAATCCGGGGCGCCGGGTTCGAGCCTTGCGATAGGATTTTTTTTTCACGTGTCTGTTTCTCTGTTTATTTTTTTTTTGCTGAAAACGTTTAGTCGCAGGATGAATATCTCCCCAGCCCTTCCATTTCCCTTACAAATCTGCATTTGCTAATAAATACTTATAACCACAGATCCCTGTCAGCTGCCCTGCATTCAGAGAGACTTTTCACTGAAGTCTCTCTGAATGCAGGGCAGCTGACTACCATCGACATTCCCCTCCCAGTCACCAAAAATATCAACACCACAACTAACGTTCAAGACTACTGGTTTTTATTAGTGTGTGATGAGATATATGACAAAAGTCATATTTGAAGCTAAATTGGGCCAAAATTTGGCATAGGCATACAAGTTATCTAGATGCGTTATTTGTAACTTGTACTCTGGTAATGTTCAAGTGATATGGGCCATAAGTCAGTTATCAAGATGGCTCCTTTACGGCCATATTCGAAGGCCAATAAGGTTAAAATTGGACATTCACAGAGAGGGTGTCTAGATACAAAATCACACCAAGTAAAGCCTTGTTCACATATCTTGTCCAAACAAGGCCATCGACTGCGTCTTTAGCCTTGTCCGAATCATGTCATCTTTTGCGTTAACTCATAAATTATTAATGAATCTGACCCCCTACTTGACCCCGCCTCCGAGCCAATCAGAACTCGTGAAACAAATCGCCGTTCGGCACTTTCTCTTCTCTTCCTGCACACATTTGTAACACGGATTTTGATTGGCACGTCGATTCTCCTTCGCACACCGATGATTGGCTGAGGCTCTGAGCTCCTCAGAAGCGGGAAATGTGATGGATTCAAACCAGGCTAGATGGGCGTCAGGCCAGATAGACTGGTGAGAATCAGATGTGTTCACACAGCAGGCGCGGTGCGATTCGCGCCTAATTGTTTCCACTGTTAAGGCTATAGCTGTTCACACTTGCGGTGCGACGCGATGCGGTAAGAAGACTGTAATCCTTTGTTCAGATCGCGCCGCGTCGCACCGCGCCTGCAGTGTGAACGAGGCTTAACATCATACCAGCTGCCTTTGTTCATGGCGTATGCTATAGTTCGATTTTTTCGAAATGGCCGACTGGCGGCCATATTTGAAGACTAAGCAGGGCAAAATCTGCTCCACTATGAACAGAGCGTACCAAGATTAGTATTCTTTCAATGTTAAAACGTACCAGTCATCAGTTGCAGCAGTTTATGAGATACGGGCCAAAGGTCATTTTTAGCTCACCGGGGTGAGCTATTACGATGGGGAAGCGTCCGTCGTCCGTCGTCGTCCGGCGTCGTCCGTCGTCGTCCGTCGTCGTCGTCGTGTTCCGTTAGCAGGGCACGTTTCGTAACCGCTGGGGCTGTGGATCTGAAACTTGGTACATACATAGCCCTAGGTCGCATGACCCATGACACCAAGTTTCGGTCCGATTCGATTGTTGGCTTGGCCACCAGGTGGCCAAAACCAAAAACACAAAAAGTGCAATAACTCCTGAACTAATAACTGGATCATCTCCAAATTTTTATCATAGGTGTATCTAATGAGGATACATGACATATGTAACGAGTTTTTGATTTGACCTACTTTTCAAGGTCACAGAGGTCAAAGTTTGACAAAAGTGACGAACCTCTCACAGTTTGTTATTATTTCACCGAGCGACTTCATATTTTGCATAAACATGCATTGGAGGGGTACCTTCAAAAATACCAAGTTTCGGCCCGATTGGACATCCAGTATGGCCGCCAGGTGGCGTAACCTGAAAATCAAGTAAGTGCTATTACTCAGGAACGACTTGACGCAGAGGGCTCAAATTTGATATTTACCTCCATCTAGATGACCTTTACATGCACGTCAAATTTCAGCCTGATTTGACTTCAAACATGGCCACCAGGTGGCGTAACCCAAAAATCATCAAAGTGCTGTAACTCAGGAACGCTTTAACCCAAAGCGCTCCAATGTGCTATGTGGGCCCCTGCAGATGACCTTTATGACCATGTGAAGTTTCGGCCCGATCGGACATCCAATATGGCCGCCAGGTGGCGTAACCCGAAAATCATCAAAGTGGTGTAACTCAGGAACGACCTGACCCAAAGCACTCCAATGTGCTATGCGGTCCCCTGCAGATGACCTTTATGTGCATGTGAAGTTCCGGCCCGATCGAACATACAATATGGCGCCAGGTGGCATAACCCAAAAATCATCAAAGTCCTACCTGGGAGTGACTTGACCGAGATTGCTCATAACACTGATATGTACCTCCCTCTGTCATTAGACTATTATGTCCAACCCGGTGAGCACATGGTCCATGGACCATTTCATTAAATATAGCCACCTGGCCGCAATATTTGATGTCCGGACGGGCCGAAATTTGCTGTACACATAGAGAGTTCCTCGGTACATCATCACACGAAGTTAGAACACTCCAGGTCAAATATGCACGGAAACGTGCCACCCAACGATGAAATTTCGAACTATGACCTCTGTGACCTTGAAAAGTAGGTCAAATCAAAAACCCGTACGATAGGTCATGTACCCTCACTAGATGTACCTCGTTGATCCGACCAACGGTAAAGGCGAAATAGCACTTTAAAGGTTTTCGTTTTTGGCCCCCTGGTGGCAAAATGGACCAACAGATTTCCGTGAAAATTAGTCTGCGGAGAACTATTACCCTGGGGTACATTTGTGTGAAGTTAGGAGTCATTAGTTCCAGCACTTTAGAAATGTGCCCTTGTTAAAAATAATTGTTAACGCCGGCGACGACGGACAAACCGGGATCGTATAAGGTCACCCCAGGTGAGCTAAAAAGTCCGTAATCTGAAACTGTTCTAGAGTTATAGGCGAAAAATATAAGATCAAAAGATGGTTAATCCTGACATACGATTATGTAGGTCTGGTTACTATGCCGTTCTCAATTACACAACTATTAGTATGATGCAAGCGAGAGATTCAAATTCAAGTTATAGATATACAGGGATATTTACAACAGAAAAAAAGTTCTTATACTCTGACTGCATGGCTTTGTGGAAGCATACTTGCTGTCAGAAACCTACCGCGGCATTGTACTGGCAGGTTCATTCATATTTATGTATGACTCCAAGTGAAGCGTCTGTGAGTGTTTCTGTAGCTCAGTGTTCCCCAACAATAGACGCGGCCTAGAATGGTTATTGTTGGGTTAGTTGCCGCTTCATCCGTCAGGAGGGAAACAATAAGAAAAACACAGAAATACGGGGAACACTGATCGACGTTACACCGGTACTGTCGATTATATATTCTTTGACTTTCTGTAATTACGTCGTTCACTGACCACACTATGGATTCGAATATGACGACAGCATTCGAACATAGTTTTACAACTTCAACTGGCGTGTTAAGATGTCTGTCTGGATACAGAATGAAGACAATCGAGAAACCATATCACAATCTCAGATTCATTCTTCAAGGGCCTATGATGCTGATAATCGTACCAATAGGCCTCACCGGGAATGCTTTGGCCTTTGTAGTCTTTGGAAAGGAAAGGCCGTACACATCGAGATGCATTTTATTCCGGGCCTTATCGGTCGTTGACAGCATTAATTTGATCATGGATTTTTTGCGAAATGCAATGAAAAGAATGCATTACTACGTTGGGTTGATGAATGCCTTCATGGAGTTCCAGAACCTAGCCTACGGATACCTCTATGCTTTCCTTCGGTTCGCGAAGACTTCGTCTATCTACCTTGTTGTGTACATTGCCGTGGAGCGGTACATAGCAGTCTGCAGGCCACTACGGGCTGCCGCCGTTTGTACAAAACGTAACGCATACATCGCTGTCGCGTGTGCACTTATCTGTTCATTTGTGTACCGCATTCCATTGATATTTGGTTATACTGTCAAGTACAGTTATGACCCGTGTGTCCAAAGAATGCGACCGAAGGAAATATCATCGGAATTACGCAAAAACCCTGTATATGATATCGGTTACATCAAGACGCTGTCTTTGCTCATAAATACACTCATCCCACTCGCGATTCTTTCATCAATTACGATCCGCATAATCACAACTCTCAGAAAGCGAAGTAAAAACAAACTGGAAACCAATTTGGGCATCGGCAGGAGTCAGAACAATACAGCAACAAGGATGGTATTGGGAATATTAATAGTTTTCATTGTCCTGGAGTCACTTGGGGGTACATTTCAAATGATAAGCCTGATTCACAATTATTTGTTTCCCGGGTTGAAAAAGGGAACGTGGTACTATTTTATATATTATACTTCCCATTTTCTCGTTCAGCTGAATTCTTTTGGGAACATTTTCATATACGGCGTTACCAGTAGACAGTTTAGAGCTGGCTTATGGGGACTGTTTCGTTGTTCATCGGCCACCCGCAACATGAGCGGCAACTGATCGCTCAATCAACAACCTCTATCTCTTTATCTTCTTAGATAAACGCTGGTCAAAGAGTAAGGATGGACAGGCGTTGAAAACACAAAATTTGCCTCATCGAGTGAAGACCCGCATTAATGTCCTCACTTTATCTTTGTCTCCTGGAATCCACTATCACCTGCAGTAATGGTAAGCACCACGGCTATGGCCTGATCATCTGCACACTGGAATGGCAAATCGGGTTTTCAACACATAAATCGTTGTTTCGGAATCGGAAACTGTATCACTCGTAAAATTATTTATAGAAAGCTTTTGATAACGGAACTTAGGTTGTAAAGGGCACGTATGTGCGTGTAGAAGGTTGGTTTGGATGTTTTGTCCATTGCATCAGTCAAGACTGCGGCAGTATAAGGGATTGAGTTGACTAAGACAGAGGAGGAAGAATCTCCAAAGAAGACAACTTTTACACAGCAAAAAATACGTAAAAAAGTTTCAAAAAAGCACCCCCAAAATATTCACATTACATTACATGTATTATTATTATTATCTTTTTTTTTAAAAAATGGTTTGGGTTCCCGTTGTGAGCCAATTTTTTTCCTTTTCCGTTTTCGGCCTAAACCCGCCGCCGGGATTTATTCGAACCCACGACGTGTGTGAGTCTCAAATTGACAGTCACACGCTGTAACCACTCAGCCACAGAACTTGCTGTCCCTAAATCCGATCAATATAACCTTACTTGACCTATCACAACGCTATCTCTTGCTTGAGGGATGAACTGATCATTATTGTACTCGAAATTCACCCATTAAATGAGACCAAATCTTTATTTTTGAGCCGTACACAGCTTATGGCATTACTCTTCTTAGGCCCCGCCTACGGCGCGACCTAATGCCTGCCAATCATCAAGAATAAATATTTATATTTCCATTACGCAATACAATTACTCCTCCCTGACCTAAACCCTCTTCTTGTTTACTTTAACAAAAGGGGAATGGTTATTTATCCTGTGTAAGCTATTTTAAGACCCATCATTCACTCCCCTCACTGCCTTGCCTTCAGGCCGCCCTAATTTTTCTGAATAGGCCAAAGTGAGTAATGCCACAAGGTGTACAATGCTATTATTTCAGGAGTGACCAATTGTGGTAAGACTCATTTTATTCTTGATTTGTTAGAAACGGTTTACCGATAGTTTGAAAATATAGTGCTATTTTGTCCAACATTTGACTATAATGAAACGTATAACTGCCTTGCCTTCAGATCGCCCTAATTTTTCTGATTAGGCCAGAATGAGTAATGCCACAATGCTATTATTTCAGGAGTGACCAACTGTGGTAAGACTCATTTTATTCTTGATTTGTTAGAAACCGTTTACCGAAATAAGTTTGAAAATATAGATCTTCAAAGACAAAAAATTCATAGTATTTAATCCAGCATTAGTAGAAATAAATTTGAATTTGGTTCTATGGTTATGTACACACATTTTTAAAGGTACGAACACTTTATTTATAATTGATGACTGCGCGAATTTACAAGATAGTAAACGGAAACAAACAGAGTTCTACAATCTAGCTTTTTCTGGAAGATCCAGTCATTAGTTCAGAAGTTATTGTGCACTTTTTGGGTTTTTTATTTCCGCCACCCGGTTGCCAAGCTAAGAATCGAATCGGACCGAAACTTGGTGTCATCATCTGACCTGAGGTATACGTGTACAAAGTTTCAGGTCAATGGCCCCAGCGGTTACGAAACGTGCCCTGCTAACGGACGACGGACGCTGTACCATCGTAAGAGCTCACCCAAGGTGAGCTACATGTGATAAAGAAGCCCCAGTGGGGTACAGGTGTAAAATTTTTCACTGCCCCCCGTTTGCCAATGCCCCCAAACAAAAGACTGACGGAATAAGTGGCAACGTGACAATGAGGGAGGCACTGATAAACATCTCTTTCTGTATTTGAGTGTCCGCCGAACAATAAAGCGGCCATTGTCATACGGGGGCATTCTCACACATCACAGCTGCCTTCCAAAACCAGGCGCTGACCATCAACAGGTCAAAACACAAGAGCGCTGCAATGATGAACAAGTCGCCCATGGGCGATGCGCTCAGCTGACATATGAAGTTATTGATGAAGCAGTTCTCAAGTTATGGAATAGAATGTCCCATCCAAGATCACCACCTGGCAGTCATAGGTCTACTGCTGAAAGTTATGTTGGAGCACAACCAAAATCGATAGGATGCACAGATCTGACACAAATGACACTATATGCATGGCAAATAAAGCTGAATGAATGACCGTTCTCAAGTTATGGAGCAGAGCACAAAGTCAAAGTCCAAGACGGTCACTAGTTGGCCATATTGCCATTGGAAGTTGGACTTGACTTGGAGCTGCTGCTGCTGCTATCTGCATCACATAAAGCATGGTGAGCTGTGCAGAAAGGCTGTTCTTGCTTTTAGTCAGCACAAGCCCACAAGAAGTTTGACATCATCCACAGACAGCATAAAATGGTGACATCATCAGCAGTGCATAAAGGCTATTCTTGCTTTCCATGCAGTCAGCACAAGTCCACAGGAAGTAGTTTGACTCCACACACAGCATAAATGGTGACATCATCAAGCGGGAAATTCAAATACCCTTGTTTCATATTTCTGCCGATTGTGCCCCCTGGTGGACAAACATTGAAAAACTTACCCCCACAGAATGTGAAGAAATAATTAAGCTATGCAACCTATCAATTACAGTTTGATGTGTTTTCTCTAGACTGAGTTATTTGGATTTTTTATTTTACGGAAAATGCCCCCTGGAGGGCAGAATGTAGGTCAAATCGCAAAAATTTTTGGTTCTGTTTCGAGTCCTCCCTAGGGCCTACCTCTCCACCAACTTTCATGACCCTGGACCCTGTGGTTGCGAAACGTGCCAGTTTCACGGACGACAGACAGACACACACACAGACGGACGCCACTCAGTATACATATGACTAGCTCCGCTGACCTTTGGTCAGCTGAGCTAAAAATGTCATGGACGTCTTGCGTCATTCTGAGGTTACTAAAACGCATCGCCAGAGGAAAAGCATTCAGACAGTCAAACGATTTCTACCTGACGATAACGACTGTTTCAGATATTCTAGTCCCAAAACAAAGTTATATTTTCAGAATTTAAATTGGAAAAAAACTACAGGTTGACAGTCAACACCACACGGCGCGGATACGTTTTGCCGACACGTCACTGAGAGAGAGAGTAACATGTATCAGTGTTTCTATATGTGAATGTTCACTCATTGTACTGCTGTATAGAACAGTAACGGTATATGTATCTCTAGCTTCTGTTGTCACAGCGTTCTGATTAACATACTAGACGGAAATAGTGAAAAATTGGGAACATCGACAGATGTCACACCGGTTACCATTTACGCCATGCAGATGCATCAGGTGTCCACTGAAAAAAAATTCCCTGAAAAAAAATTCCCGCTCATGTTGAGTACTTTGGACTACTCATCAGTCATTTTGTCCGTGAGATGAGTAGAAAGGTACTCATCGGGTAGGCCTACTCATCGGGCCAAGGAGCTGCATTTGGAGTTCCTTGCTACTCGCTATGAGTACCTTTCTACTCGCTATGAGTACCTTTCTACTCAATATGAGTACCTTTCTACTCATCTCAGGGATAAACGAGTACCCCGAAAGCACTCAGCATGATTAGGATTTTTTTCAGTGTAGCAACACACTGGCCGCCAAATCTGGCGTCAAATCTGGCGTCCAGAAGCGTTCAACTGAACGCCTCTCGACGCCAGAGTTGGCTGCCAGTGGATCCAGGTGAGAGCACACCTGCCCAGACTTGGCGTTCAGTAGCATCTTTTCGGGCCACTTGCGCGACAATGCCCGTTGCCATTTTGAAATCATGTGACATCAAGGCGCAAGCTGATTGGCCAAAGCCTCGCCGCCGACTCCAAGTCTGGCTGCCATCGGTAGCACACTCCATTTTTGTGCAACAAGAGTGTGAGGCATCTTAAAGTGACAGCCGGCAAAATAATGAGAGGAGGGGACCTGAACTTACCTCTGGAACATCATGTTGGGCATCGATATTTTTTTCTTCGACAGCCTGGCGGCCTGCAAAAAGCATCGATGAGAAAAATTAAGAATAGAATCCAGAAACAAACCTATGATCATACATGTATTGAAGCAAAAATGAAAAATATGCAAGCTACCGGTACGTATTTTTGATTTTGGTCAAGTCAATGTGATGGATACACCAACAAAATCGCTATTTTGTTGATATTTTGATATATCTTGAAAACAAAATGAGATTTTCAAAAACTTTTCCACAGAAAGTCTAAGCGTTGACCAGGTTTTATGTAGGCCTCTGAAAGGGTGCAAAAAATACCATCTCATGATGGTTTGACGTTTTGACCTTTTCCAAATGGACAAAATCATATAATGGGGAGCACCATTTGGTCACATGATGACTTACAGAGCAGACGTGACACCTATAGAGGCTTTGTTCGAGAGATGCGGTTCACCAAGCACGAACAATCACACCTTGAATCGTCATGAATAATAGGTGGCATCTGTGTAGTATCAGAGTTCAAACGCACATGTATACTATTCTCGCGTGGTCTGCGTGATCGGTGTTCCCTGTTTTGAGAGCTAGACTGTAAAATTTTCACAAGCTTGATATGATGTTGGACAAAAAAGCTGCCGCCAGTAGGCCTACGCAGCAAATCGCATCCAAATATCATACGTTGATCAAAAGATGTTGCAAATCATAGGTGGAGCCTCCATTTTTGCTGAGGGTGTACATCGATACGCGTAAAACATACTTGTTTATATAACATCCCTTCGGAAACAATAAGGCTACCAATCCGCAAATCCTAACCAACTGTAGATCTATTGACCGAAGGTATACCAAAGCATGACTGCCAGACCGAATAATAAGACCCCACTCACCCTCATTTGCAACACGACATTTTCCCAGATATCTTCCAGAACCGTGCCGAGCCAGAACCATAACTGCTCCTACACCATCTGAATAAATATCACCAATCACTCGCCCTATGAATTTTTGATCCCGTAGAGTGTGAAGTACCTAACTATTATGAAAGCAATAGATTTGCTGCCAGAAAAATCAATCATGAAATATACGTGATAATTAGGCCTACTCTGAGTGACCGATCTGTGTATTCGAACATGTAGGCCCTATAGCTATATGCATTATTTTTGTCGTTTGTGTGGTAGGCTAATCGAGCAGAAAATTGCACAGGTATGGTATACTATAAGCGGTTATACCTGCTGATTAAAGCCAGGGTTGACCTACCAATACTTTTTTAGCCAGAGTAAAGAAAATCCCTGTTGTTCAACAGTGTGTTCAATAGGGATTTTCTTTACTTTGGCTAAAAAAAGTAATGGTAGGTCCAACCCTGAAAGCTGACGTGAACGAACAAAAAGCCCTCATGCGACGAGCAAGAGAATTGCAAACGCCCTGCAAACACCTCAAACGAAGGCTCACAACATGATAGACCCCACGAGGCCAGGAGGGCGCCACCTCATTTGCCTTCAAGCAACAGACCTGTCAACATCTCCGGATACCTCTTACACTACTCAAAGAAAAAAATGTAGGCATTTAGACGGGATTCAAACCGTCGACCTTCTGATTTGTAATACACCACTCTATCCACTCGGCCAACGAGCCAGCTGACAGACACATTATTTGTGTATGTCATAGACGTACATGTAGGCCTTCGACTTACGTAATGGTACTAGGAATAAGAGAAAACATGAGAAGTGTTCCAACAAATTCGGTGGCCGAAATGGAAGATGGTGGAACAGAGATAACAAGGCGCGGGTTCGATTCCCAGCTGGGTCAAAAAAATTCTTTCAAGAAACTTTTCAGCAGGTGCTCACCAGAGAATGATGACACCCCGACAGCTCGAAGACGAATAAGGTAGCTGGGCTATTCTCCAGCAGAGAATCAGGTAGATTTCGCCCTCTACATGATATGAAAGGAAACTTGTATTTTTGCATATTTGTAGAGAGGCGACGCTCGGAATATCTTGCATGCATAAAAGACAAAAAGAGCACACGAAATTGACTCAAATGCTGGTAACAGAATTACACTCTGGTTAATTCCGTTACTGCAATAACATTGCTTACATCACCATACGTGTGGTATTCTTTCGGTTTTATTGCATGCTAGTTGATGCTGGGAGTCATTTCGCAATGGGCGCAGAAAATAGCTTTAAACTAGATAACATTATATAGTGTTTTTTTTTATAATTTGCCAATAAATGTTGAAAATTTTCCATAAAATGCAATTACGTCACCGGAGAATTGCCCAGCTATGAATGTTGTAAAAATGTTGCTAATATTTTTGCCAATGTATAGGCAGACCTCAGCTTCCAAGCAAAAACATTAAACCTAGTGTTGCCTGATTGTAATCGGTGAGCTGTCTCGTTTCGTTGGAGGATTCACGTTCTGTTATTGCGTCATTAATCAAAAGTATTTTATGTGATTTAGTTCTCTTTGTATGGATAGCCTCACAGTAGCGGATGAGGATGTTGGGATGAGGGGGGGGGGGCGATGATAAATGGTGAAAGGGTAATGCGAGGGTTACACCTCAGATAAGAAGTTCCTGACAGAGAGCAATTGGCACTTTTTCATTACAAATTTCAGACTTCACACATCCTGGGCAGGGTCGGATCCAGGATAGACAGAAAGGAGGGGTAGCTCGACGGATCTGTTAAGTACCGCCAGAGCGAAGCCCAAATGGGGAGGTGGTGTGGGGGGCCTCCCCCCCCCCCCGACAAAATTGACAATTTAAATGCTTTTAGATGCATTTCCTTGGCATCTTAGAGCAAAATACTCGAATTTTTATATGACTGAATTTTTCTTGCTAAAAAATCATTGCTCTGCCAAAAATAGGGGGAAGGGGCCTACCCCCACGCCCACTGGCTCTGGCCGTGCTGGGCACATGTGCACGTATGTACGCGTGCTGTTAACATTTAGAGAATATTGCACCGCCATTCCTCAACCATGATGTTAAGTGAAACTAAAGAGTCTCATAATATCACCTTGGCCGAGCAAAAATTCCACATCCACTGCATTTGATCGAGTGAAAGCCCATGTTGATCAGAGCTGAGCGATAACCAATGAGTGCACTATGAAACCTATTTTGAAAGCAGTACCAACCATAACAGATAAGCATCAATGAGTGTGCGGGCAAAGGCTTATGAGAGATACCACACATGCAACTGTCCATTCGTGTTTTTTTTTGTTCGAACAGGAGTTAAGAAAGTCACGTGAAAGTGGCATGCTTCCATGTGAAAACCGTGAACCGCAGGCGGCAGTTCATGGTTCAAATATAAAGTTCATGGTTCATTTTTTCTCGGGGCTGACTGGTGATCGACAGTGACCTAACCATAACCATGGATCGATGGATGTGTGGTGGGTGGGTACGGACGGACGGACTGACACCAGCAAAGTTTCAACCTTGATCAAGGTGATGGATGACAGATTGTCGACCTGAAAGCTTGTTTTTAGGAATCGTCGGGCTAGGAACAGTTCCAGTTACTCTATCTGCTGACTGTGCTATGCAGACAGAATAGCGTGAACAGACAGACGGACGGATGGATGAACGGAGGTCAACATGGATGAGTGTCGAGTACAAATGTACAAAGAGTAGGCTAAACCCAATTTCCTGAAATAACAGTATCATACATGCCATACAAACCAAGAGATGGTCCTCCATCATGTCCACCATTCCGACAAAGAAAAAGAAGCCTTAAAACGGAATCAGGATCCATATCCATTTCAGCCTTAGCTCTCAGCGTTACAAATCAATTTCTCCAAAGAAATCCATTGGTTCTAATGCACCACACACAGTGTTTCCATGGAAAATGCTCACTCGCGATTGTACAGTTGTTCGCTCACGATTACATGTAGACGTATAGCGTGTTTTCTGCTGCTCGGTGATATACTGCTGCTGCAGCAGTTAGCGTGGACGTACAGAAAAAAACACTACACAGGTACATTTCCATCCCCCTTTTTCGCATTGTTTTTTTCAGACTCGACAGCTGCCGTGATCGTATTTATCATAACATCCTTGTATACACGTACAGCAACTGAGTCAGGTTGTAATGTTCTATTTATATCTTCGCTGAGCAAGAATTGATGAGGTCATTGAATGATCGTATCTATTGGCTACATTCGGAACGCTTCGACATGACCGCTTCTGGATCGTCTGGATATTCAAAAGATGACCAGGCCCAGATCCAGAGGGTGGCACATGGGGCATGTGCCCCCCCCCCCCCATTTTTTGAGGGGCAATGATTTTTTAAAAATCGTCTAGTATTTCATGTCTAAGATGCTGGTAAATCGCAGCTTTGATTTTTCAATTTT
>NMRB01001101.1:112412-141751 GCA_002633025.1 Notospermus geniculatus | reverse complement strand
CCCCCCCCCCCCCCCCTATTTCTAAACACTGGATCCGGCCCTGATGACCAGGCAAGATGATTGTGAGGTTGGTATGAAGTGAAGGTTGCAGATTGATGAGGGTCAGTGTCAGTGTCAAATGGTGAAGTCAAAAATGTATTGCAAGTGTCAGGCAGTCTAGGAAAAGCCGTCTGATATCGCTGAATGATCAACAAGAGCCGTCAGATTGCCTGCATTAATGATCTGCTACTGATTTACATCTAACTTGTATTTTATACCTCGTCCCTAAATCGTAAAATACAGATATACTGTTTGCACAGATGTGATTATGGAACTGAGGTACATGTATAAGATTACGGTTGAAAACTTAGTTTTTGCCCAGAAACTAAGTTTTTGCATCCAGAAACATAGTTTGGGGACCAGCATGTTAGTTATGGAACATAATGATAGTTCCGGGGGATGCAGAACTAATGTTTCGGATCGGAAACATAGTTTTTGCCAGCTCAGAAACTAAGTTTTTAGCCGCAAAACCTAATTTGCTGGCCGTACCATCCATAAACTCAGATTTGCCGAGCAGAATCTAGGTTTTTGTTCATCTGATCTTGGACATGTTCGAACTACAGTTCTGGAGTTGAAATATGAGTTCCAAGACCAAAACCCAAGTTATGCGAGCAAAAACTTAGTTTTTGGCACTGTAAACTACGTTTCCAGAGCAAAAACTTAGCTTGGAATTACCTGTATATACATTTCAGACCGGTTTTCCCAGACTGCCACACATTCAAATACTACTATTGCCTGGTCAACCTCCAACCTGCGTTTTATAAGGTATCCGCCACGGGTTACTGACGACTACGTACGACTACGATAAGATCAGTGCATAATGCATGCATCGGGTTACTGCCGCACGTAGTCGTCAGTAACCCGTGGCGGTTACCTATAACAACCGGGCGATATGCATATAGGAACGATTCCATTCATCTGGATTGACACTTTCATGCAGGCCAACTACTCTGATCTGGTTTAACAGTCCGATTGTTGAGAGTTCATGCATTTCCAGGACTTGAAATCAACCACGCAACGGACAATCATGAGCAGCCATGCTTTGCAGCACTTGACACAGTAAAATGTCCGGCCTATCAACGTTATGAGCTTGGAGGCGTGAAAGGGGATCATTGTGAGACGTGCAGTACATAAGATGTTGTTGAGGACTGGATGGAACAAGGCGACAGATTCAAGAACTGCCACTCCGAGACTTCATTACATAACCTACAGATGCAGGAATAAAGGCCACCCTCTTAAAGCCATATAATGCCCGAAGCCAGCAGTTGATCTACGAGCTATTTCAGTCCAAAATAGAAAAAAATGGTCCGTTTGTAATTTCAATCAAACATGAATGTATATATTAGTATATGCAGGATTAAGTTGGCTAAGTGAGAAAAAAATGCAACTAACGACAATCATGACTATTAAATTCGATATTTCGACATAATTATTCGGTGGTTCTGACTGAACTGTCATTTTGGTTCGAACCAAAGTTCTGGACCAATCAGAACTCCCGTTCTATCCAACATCATAACAAACACAGTGCCGAAGCGGTATGAAAGGCCAGCGATGATTGGACAATACATTTTCACCATAAATTCTTATGGCTAAATTTATACTTTATTTCCTCTCTCTTTCTAACATAAATGAACACGCGATAATTCAGTGCATTTAAAAATACACAGATATTCACTTGCAAATTTCAATATAAAGACTTCAGTATCAAAGCCGAATTCATGCCTGACGATCGCCGGTGGCTTCGGGGATTGTATGGCTTTAATCCAGGCCTGCAGCAGCGACAAGTGCTCTGGAGACAGATACATGTATACCGAGTGACTCTTCTCAAAAACAAAATGCTATTACTGACGTACTACGGATCTTCAACAAATTTTTGTAGTACGCACACCTCATGAAAACACCATATATATCACCCGGGTTTGCAGTCTGACCTAGTTTTCTTGTTGACAGAGGATCAAAATCCCATTTTTGAAGAAAAAGTCCAAATTGTTTTTCAACCCTGTGTCCGCACAAAACAACTCGAAATGCCGCAACTTATTGCGACAGCCTACAATAGCATGCACGCTGTTCTGACATATGAAAATCCAAATTGACATGAAACTAAAAAAATGACTGTTGTTGTTTTTTCAGCGGTTGGTTACATAATGTCAGAGTAATGCTGGCGAGGTAAATTTATGCAAGGATGATGCAGAGAAGATTGAAGTTTTATATACGAAAAATCGCATTAAATTGCCAATTTATAAGGAAGGTATGGAGGTATTCTTTATAAGGAAGGTATGGAAGGTTATCGTGGACATTTGTCAAAGACCGGGTGTACTAGTATATGTTCCGCAATATTCCAATGATATTCACACAAAAAGGCCCCTTTTGTCGCAATAGGCACATGGACAACCCAAATTTCCACATGTTGTACAGCAACGGAAAAACTACGGTGGCCCATAGAGCTCATTGATGAAAAATATTTTTATTTGGATTTTTTCCCGAGGTTTGAACATTTTTCTTGGGGGTTTGTAAAATCTTCAGAAGTTCTCACCGCGGTGGAAACTCGGCGAGGTTTTCACCGCAGTGGGAACATTCTCACCACAGTGAAAATGATTTTCACCGCGGTGGAAACATTCTCACCGCGGTGAAAATGATTTTCGCCGCGGTGGGAATGTTTTCACCGAGGTGGAAACGTTTCCGCCGCGGTGAGAACTTGTAAAGATTTTACAAACCCCCAAGAAAAATAATTAAACCTCGGAACAAAATGCAAATGCAAAAATCAATCAATTAGTAGGCCTACATGTACATATTATATGTTATTAAGGAATCCATACCGCAAAATGCCAAGCATTGATACTCCACGTCTTCATGATTATCCTCAAAGCTATCCTCCTCCTTCTCTAACGCTGGGGAAACGCGATTCTGCTGGCAAAGACAAAACATGATCGCCATGCCATGGGTAGATCATTCTCAATCGAAGTGATTATCAGTATATGAAAGGTTAACAAATAACGCATTATTGTACATGATTTATACATACTGATATATACCATGATACCATTCTGATTCACGGCTTATTGTGTGCACCCATCGATTTTATTGGTTCCAATTCGTTTACCCTCCGGTAGAATTACATCAAGTCAAAATCGGGATGGTTCGTCGTAAAGGATTATGAAACCCGGAACGAATGTAAACGTAATCATCGAAATGAAATGAAATCTTCGAAATGGTCCAAATGAACATGAATTAGCGTGAAATTTATCTTTGATTCGGGAATTCAATTCTTGTTATTACATTGCAGATGAGAGTTTTCGCGAAGCCCCCGAAACGCCAAAGCGAACGTTAAATTATCCTTTTGTTCGGTGCTCTCTTCGTGGCATCGAACAATGGGTTTGGCGTTCGTGTTGGCGTTTCGGGGGCTTCACGAAAACTCCCTTTTACGTTAAATGGTTCAAGGCTAATAGGGAGTTTAAGAACTCAAACGATAAACGTTAACTTAAAGACAACGTTATTTTTCCTACTGCCAATTCACCAGATTCTCATTGCATTTTCGGTACAAAAAATAACGTTGTCGTAAAGTTAACGTTTATCGTTTGAGTTCTTAAATTTGATCCGTATTATCTTCCCGGCTGACGCACTGAATGATATACCGACTGCACGGGTGGAAAAACGCAGAGAAACCAGCGCTTACTTGGTGAGCCCCTAAAGGGATTTGTAGATGACGTTCGGAACTCCTCCGGGCTTTTCCAGCGGGATGTTCGGAAGAGATGGGAAACATCAGATTACTACACCAATCTCGTTCCATCGCCAACGAGAAAGGAGATTTGGCCACCCTCCGGACAACGCGACCTCAGAAAAATGCCCACCGGTACTTGGTACATGTAGTCCTGGGGAATGGCCAAATCTTCTTACTGTTCTAATACATGTAGTAATATGGTGGGAGAACCATCTTCATTGCAGAGTTTGTCGGATGGAACCTGTGGAGGCATAGAGTGCGTTTGCAACAATATTCCGAACTTCCCTTCTAGTCCATGAGCCAGACCCTGGATTTTAGAGTTTGACTACCAAAAAGGTGACCAGATCCAACATAGGTTTTTGGTTAGCCAGGTACCTGAAGGGTCCAAAAAATTATGATGGACTTTTCGGAAGTGTAGCTTAGTAACTGTACGGCGGCCATCTTGAAAAATGGCCACCGTTTTCGGGGTAAGGTATGATGATTCATAATAATGACCATGGAGCGCTACCAATACAAGCTACAGACATGGGGTTTGGATTATTGTGTTCGCTATACAATTACGCATCTTCTCATGTATAAATTATGTACCTTAATTACTATAGTCTGTTCTAAATCGTACAATATTTTGAAAAAAATGCTTAATTTTTATAGGTTTTTTAACACTTTTTTCAATAAAGTTTATTACCATTTTCTATCCATACATGTTATGATCAAATATCCACCTAGGTCATCTAGATGCATTCATGCTATCCATAGCCATATAAATATTGCCTTGTTTGACCATTTTTGTACTCGAATGACACGTTTTTCTGTCGACACTGATTTTTCAGTTTCGGCTCATTTGGGGTAGGGGTAGTATTAGATCTTCAAGAACCTGCCATAGGAAATTATAAAAAGGGCTTCTGGACATGAGGTGAGGCTAAATTGATAACAAAATGAATATTTTGCATCGACAAATTGATACTTTTATACTACTTTACCCCTTATAGTCTGTTCACACGCAGGTGTCACAACACTAGATATACATGGTGGTAGGCTAGCATTTTAGCCCATGGGCTAGGTAGGCCCACCTTGCACCCCCCTCCAGTCAACTAAATTACATATTTCTGACAGCTATATGCGTGAAGTTTCAATTTAAGGATGTTAACATTAAATCCTCAGGGACGAACTTAGCCTACCAGAGTGATTTTTGTATGGCCTTCCCGAAATTTTCAGGTCTCTCTGTTAGGGGTAGGGGAAATTAAAATGGCTTTAACTCAGCAACCCTTGGTGCTATGGCAACACAATATCCCTCATATTAAAGGTCTTGGAAAGTTCTTTCAGGTGATAAATGTTATATGCAAATCAGGTCAATATGTAGGTCACTGGAGGCCAAAAGGTCACGAATTTTGGGCAGTGCTTAATATCCGACATATGGGTATGAAAATGGTCAGAGTGGCATAGAATTCCAATTTAATTCCTGTTAACACATTTCAACATGCAGTTTAGGCTTCCTCTTGCATATTCCATCTACACGTGTTCAATTATTCAGCGAACGTATTCTCTCTGCGGTGAATGAAAAAGGGTCAAATTTCACTAATGTCCAAATTGACTGTCTGGTCCAGTGAATACATGTATATGAAAAATAAACCCTCAAGCCCTCCAAAAATTGCTACAAATGGTTTGTCACTTGATTCTGTTAGCATTAGGTGTTCTTTCTGACATACTAGAAGCCTACCGAAATCCGAGCCTTGAAAAGTGTTTTTTTAAAGATGGCTTTCAAGATGGCCGCCAAATCCTCCAAATAGCCGTCAGTCAGTAACTATTCACTCAAACTTGGTGATCTTGGTGTCTGTCCCCAGGTTTTGGGGGTCTAGGAATTCATCAAGGCCATTTTGAATGACATTGGGATATTACATAACATGAAAATCCAATATGGCGTGTAAGATTTCAGGCAAATAAATGACTTCTGGCCATTACATAATTAGGAAAATCCTATATGGCGTCCAACATGGCCGCTACACCCACCACCATGTCACGAACTATTGACACGAATTTGATGATCTTGGTGTCGATCCATATTTTGGGGGTCTACAAAATCAAATTCAAATTCAAATTGAAATTCGCTGATATCACTTAGAATTACATTGAGCCATTACATCACAATGAAATTCAATATGGCGGCCAATGCTTTAATAATAATTCATCAACTTGTTACTCAAGCGAGATGATGTTTGATCCAGTGTGTTTTGTTGTCCAGTTAGAATCCAAGTTGGAGGAATTCATTGTTAAATACCTTTGTCTATTAAATTTGATTGAGAATGCTGCTTTAATCGTCACTATCGTCGTCGACGTCCTCAACACCTTGTTTGTTTGGATTATCACAACATTTTCCGTTTGACATGCTGCAGAACAAGGCAGCCCACATGCTGAACAAGGCATTCCATCACATGTACACCTGCATCAGGAGGTCTAAACCTGCATTTAGCTGACACGCGGAATGCGGTATAGGGCCGCGGAATCTCCGGCGGAAGCGATTTGTTGTATGCGAAATGCATTGCACTTTCCGCTTCCGCGTTCCGCAATCCGCACTCCGCGTGTCAGCTAAATTCAGCTTTACATCCTGTCAGGGTCTTCATTTTTGTCTGTCATGACAATGATGACTTGGATCAACTCGTGGCTTTCCTCCTTCCATCCCCAATCTCTAGCATTTATATCATTTGCCACACCCATCCGCACCATGATCTGATAGTAACACGTAGGCTATGGAAGTTTGTGTCAGCGGAAGTGTGGGGAAGCCTTTCGGGTGAGACAAATGCTTTAACTAATTTCTGGAAACCACACTTTTTCCGAGGGCAGGTAAAAGACCCCATCTAAGCGAGGAACATGAGAAGCTTGTGATGGCCTCCTCCGTACTTACCATGGCCAATAATGCTATAGCGTCAGCCCTGACGGAAAAATCAAATACAAATACAAATACAAGTAGTCATCATTGTCATGACAGACAAAACTGCTTTTGAAGGTTGTTTATGGTAACTGCTCAACAGGATGTAAGACCTCCTGATACAGGTGTAGATGTTATGGACTACCTTGTTCAGCAGCGTGTGGACATGTTAAATGGAAAATATTTTGATAATCCAAAGAAACAAGGGGCTGATTTCACAAAGGTTGTTTAAGACTTAAACGTGTGTAACTTCAATAAACGCACGCACTTGACGAAGTTACACATGTCTAACTCTTAAGCTGCATTTACCAGACATCCGGAATGCGGTATAGGGATGCGGAATACCCGGCGGAACGATATGTTGTGTTTTCCGCTTCCGCGTTCTGCAATCCGCATTCCGCCTGTCAGCTAAACGAAGCTTTAAACACCCTTTGTGAAATCGGCCAAAGATGTTGAGGACGACGATGACGATAGTGACGATTAAAGACACATTCTAAATCAATTTTTTAACAGTGAATTCCTCCAACTTGGATTATACCTGGTCTCCTTACCAACAACACACGGGAGCAAACATCATGATCTTGTTTTTGAGTAACAAGTTGATAAATTATTGTTAATGCATTGGCCGCCATATTGAATTCCATTGTGATGTAATTGCTCGATATAATTCTAAGTGATATTGGCGAATATTTAGACCCCAAAAACATATGGATCGACACCAAGATCACCAAATTCGTGTCAATAGTTCGTGACATGGTTATTTGGTGGTCGATGCGGCGGCCATTTTGGACGCCATATTGGATTTTCCTGATTACGCAATGGCTTCACTCATTCTATGTGGTCCGAATGAATTTCTAGACCCAAGAAACCTAGGAATATACTTCAAGATCACCACATTTGCGTGAATAGTCACTGATTGATCTATGGGTACTTTGTTAGTTTTGGCCGCCATCTTACACGCCATATTGGATTTTCATGTTATATAATGGTCCAATGTCATTCAAAATGGAGTCGATGAATTCCTAGACTCCCAAAACCTGGGGATAGACACCAAGACCACCAAGTTTGAGTGAACAGTTACTGACTTACGGCTATTTGGAGGTTTTGGCGGCCATCTTGAAAAAAACACTTTTCCGGGGCTTGGATTTTGGTAGGCTTTTAGAATATCAGAAAGTACACCTAATGCTAACAGAATCAAGTGAAAAACCATTTGTAGCAATTATTGGAGGGCTGGATGGTGTATTTTTCATATATTGACTGGACCAGACAGTCGTTTTGGACATCAGTGAAATTTAACCCTTTTTCATTCATCACAGAGAGAATACGTTCGCTGAATAATTGAACACGTGTAGATGGAATATATGCAAGAGCAAGCCTGAACTGCATGTTGAAATGTGTTAACAGGAATTAAATTGGAATTCTATGCCACTCTGACCATTTTCATACGCATATGTCGGATTTTAAGCACTGCCCAAAATTCGTGACCTTTTGACCTCCAGTGACCTACATATTGACCTGATTTGCATATAACATTTATTACCTGAAAGAACTTTCCAACGCCTTTAATATGAGGGATATCTTGTTGCCATAGCACCAAGGGTTGCTGAGTTAGAGCCATTTTCAATGTCATTCAAAATGGAGTCGATGAATTCCTAGACTCCCAAAACTTGGGGATAGACACCAAGACCACCAAGTTTGAGTGAATAGTTACTGACTTACGGCTATTTGGAGGTTTTGGCGGCCATCTTGTACGCCATCTTGAAAAAAACACTTTTCCGGGGCTTGGATTTTGGTAGGCTTTTAGAATATCAGAAAGTACACCTAATGCCATCAGAATCAAGTGAAAAAACATTTGTAGCAATTTTTGGAGGGCTGGAGGGTGTATTTTTCATATATTGACTGGACCAGACAGTCATTTTGGACATCAGTGAAATTTAACCCTTTTTCATTCATCACAGAGAGAATACGTTAATTGAACACGTGTAGATGGAATATGCAAGAGGAAGCCTAAACTGCATGTTGAAATGTGTTAACAGGAATTAAATTGGAATTCTATGCCAATCTCTGACCATTTTCATACGCATATGTCGGATTTTAAGCACTGCCCAAAATTCGTGACCTTTTGACCTCCAGTGACCTACATATTGACCTGATTTGCATATAACATTTATCACCTGAAAGAACTTTCCAAGACCTTTAATATGAGGGATATTGTGTTGCCATAGCACCAAGGGTTGCTGAGTTAGAGCCATTTTAATTTCCCCTACCCCTAACAGAGAGACCTGAAAATTTCGGGAAGGCCATACAAAAATCACTCTGGTAGGCTAAGTTCATCCCTGAGGATTCAATGTTAACATCTTTAAATTAAAACTTCACGCATATAGCTGTCAGAAATATGTAATTTAGTTGACTGGAGGGGGGTGAAAGGTGGGCCTACCTAGCCCATGGACTAAAACGCTAGCCTACCACCATGTATATCTAGTGTTGTGACACCTGCGTGTGAACAGACTATAAGGGGTAAAGTAGTATAAAAGTATCAATTTGTCGTTGCAAAATTCATTTTGATATCAATTTAGCCTCACCTCATGTCGAGAAGCCCTATTTTGTTCATCCCTGAGGATTCAATGTTAACATCCTTAAATTAAAACTTCACGCATATAGCTGTCAGAAATATGTAATTTAGTTGACTGGAGGGGGGTGAAAGGTGGGCCTACCTGGCCCATGGATTAAAACGCTAGCCTACCACCATGTATATCTAGTGTTGTGACACCTGCGTGTGAACAGACTATAAGGGGTAAAGTAGTATAAAAGTATCAATTTGTCGTTGCAAAATTCATTTTGATATTAATTTAGCCTCACCTCATGTCGAGAAGCCCTTTTTCTAATTCCCTATGGCAGGTTTTTGAAGATCTTATACTACCCCTACCCCAAATGAGCCGAAACTGAAAAATCAGTGTCGACAGAAAAACGCGTCATTCTAGTACAAAAATGGTCAAAAAAGGCAATATTTATATGTCTATAGATAGCATATGAATGCATCTAGAGGACCTAGGTGGATATTTGACCATAACATGTATGGATAGAGATTGGTAATAAACTATATTTAAAAAAGTGTTAAAAAACCTAAAAATTAAGCATTTTTTCACATTATTTGTACAATTTGGAATAGATTATAGTAATAAAGGTACATTATTTATATATGAGAAGATGCGTAATTTTATTGCGAACACAATAATCCAAACCCCATGTCTGTAGCTTGTATTGGTAGCGCTCCATGGTCATTTTTATGAATCATCATATCTTAGCCCGAAAACGGCAGCCATCTTTCAAGATGGCCGCCATACGGGTACTAAGCTACACTTCCGAAAAGGCCATCATAATTTGTTGGACCCTTCAGGTGCCTGGCTAACCAAAAATTAATGTTGGATCTGGTCACCTTTTTGGTAGTCACTTTCGGTCTGGCTCATGGACTATTCTATCATTTCGATGATTTCATTTCATTTCGAAGATTTCGTTTCGTTCCGTTGTGCCAGGGATCTAAGTCCCCTGGAATCAAAGTCCGGTTTTATTGTTCAACGAGGGATTAGAATGGCTATGGAGACCATGACCATTCGAATATAACCATACAATTACAGTCGGTTATTGTTTGGTGGACTTGCATTCCTAGGATTTTCTCCTCTGGTACACCTGTGTGTTCCAATTCTTAATCTCTTATTTTGGGATCCCTTATGGGTCACCTGACCCCCTTGGGTAATCCCTTTTGGGCACTTGTTTAATGTATCGTTTTATAACTGTATGTATATACTTATGGTGCTCAATAAAGTTATCAAATTCAAAATTCAAATTCACCAGGTTTTGTAACTAACCCGTCGTAAAGGCCATGCAGGCTTCACACAACGCACAACATTTCGTAGGTCCATCGCCCCAGTACAGGAGTTGGAAAATCCAACCTGCAGATTCTGAACACCATCATTCTGCACGACCAGGTACTCTATCTCATGACAGTATCAGTCATTTCTTTTGCAAATTGATGGGAAGTATCCATCCATGGTATCGGAGAGAATATTGATCTCAATCGTTTTTGAGCATCACTCAAGAAGTTGTTGCACGACGTAATGTTCCAAGTAAATCGACAGCGCAATAGTGCTGCTATTCCAAACGCTTTGATTCAAGGCTACCTGAGGTAGACCTCTACAACTGTCAAGGTGGCGGGGTTAGTTTGCAGTAATCAAGTCGAATATTGTGAGCATTTTGCTTGCGAATTCCGCACAGGTGTAAAGTGCCACGCCGTTCCCATCACTCATGTTTCCGCTCATTGTATGGGGAATACTGTGAAACCCGAGAGAGACAGATTTCTCTACGTTCCCCTGTTGAAAGTCATATGTTATCTCTTGCTGTCCTTGACAGTATGGAAACACTGAAATGCGGGGAACACTGGAAAACGTTACACCGACGCTATGGTGGAGCAGATGATTCAGCAAGGCTCGTGGTGGGAATAGCAATAGGAGCCGTCAGTCAGTTGACCAACAGGTGTCGCTACGGCCCAATTCAATGCCAAGCGGACCCATTCATGGCTGACTGAGTACCAATCAGGAGAATTTTCTATTGTATTGGTCCGCTAGAACTTTGCTGCCGTCTTTGGTGACAAGTGCGGCTGACTGCTCCTATGGGTCAATTTTATTCAAACGTCACCATATTGATGGTAATGCTTGTCTGCACAAGAATATACGGGAGAATCCAACTTACCTCGACGCGAGTTCAGGTCATAAAAATCTTGTAAGTTCAAATAATATCGTAATGTAGTAGGGGAAGCATCATGGTAGATGGAACAGCTTAGGTATAATACAAGCTGTTCCATTTACCATTATGCTACCCCTACTATATTACGGTATCATTAGAAGTTAGAAAATTTTTATGACATGGACTCGCGTCGAGGTAAGTTGGATTCTCCCGTGTGAGCAGTTAAGGAGGGGAAATGTTCTACACAGCAAAAAAGAAGATTTTGTTGGCACTCTTTATGCATAATCTATAAAATTTAAATGTTAGAATGTACTCAAATTGCATGGCTCAATTTTGTGGAAACTCTTGTTAAATTGAAGACAATTAGATGTTCACTTATTGGAGAAAAAAGTTGATTTGTCAGCTCTCCTTTTCCCAAATCTTGAATTCGTGAAACAGTAGAGACTAGGATGTTTTAACTTTGTCTAAATACCTTTGTATCTGAATATTCTCTACATGTAGCCTACACAGAATTTTAGTCCGACCGGACTACACGTATGTGGCCGAGAGGTGGCCACGTCAAAAATGAAATTTCTACCTCCTGTGTCTGTCTACAGAAGAAGGTTGGATTGAAAACCCGCATGATGTATAGTCAACCTTCAGTTGGTCTACCGATGATACAAATTGGTGAAGATCCGTTGATGAGGAATGAAGTCAGTAATTTCATTTTTTGTGTGTGTTTTTAAAAGAGCCGCCAGGTGTCTGAGGGCCCAGGATCCAAATCTCAATATATGACCACAGAATTTTTTCTCCTTTTTTGTTTTTCTGTGATGTCTCCTTTTTCTGTTTTTTTTTAAATTTGACCTGATTTGACACCTTACTTGCCACCAGGGGCAAATTCATGAAATAGTTTTGCCTTTCTCAAGCTAACGATGACAGCTATAGGATCTTCAAGTGATCTGTAAGTGTATTTAATGAGACTACGATTTGACATACGTTTCAAGGTCAGAATTTTACTGTTGGTCGCACGTTTCGTGGCAAATGAGTGGTAATGTGTCCAAGAGTGTTCTTAGTGTGAAGATGGTACTCAGCAAGCTCCGTACAGTGTTAGAAATTGTTGTAATATTTTTACAGAAATTGCCTGCAGCAGAGTTTCAGGAACTTCTGTAAAGGGGCTGGAGGAAGAACGCTCCCATGTCCAAAGTGTGCATATTTCCGAAAATATTGGTCCGATTTGTATAAAATTCGCAGCGGTGATACTTGAATATGAAAGATTAACAATCACCATGAAGAGAAGTAGTAATGTTATGTAACAGTAGCTGAGACAATGCATTTTGATACTTCACAATAAAGCCTATTGTACACTGTTGAAACTCCCAAAAATGATCATAACAGCAGGCCTTGGCCAGTGGTAACTGATTAGGCCTATTCTACATGAATAATGTCCACCACATTCACTAAAAATGAGATAATTACCTGACAATTAGACTGGACAACTAAAGTTGGGTGCACTCACTCTTGGTAAGAGCCAGATCAACAACAATACAACATTGGCCCCTATGGTGTGATTTTTGCAATACATGTATGATTAGGCCTATTCACAGGGCCCTCACAATGAACATCTGCAGAAGCAGTGTCACCAGAATTGAACATGTTGCATTATGTAAGACAAATACCAACATAACCAAAAACACACAGTAAGCTCACACTACAGACTGTATAATGTCAAGCAGGGTATGTCAAGAATGCCTTTCAAAGAATTAATATTAGTGAATGTATTGCATCATCGCCTTCATGCACCAATAAAATACAATCTTGACCTGAACTTGCAGTCAGCAGATCAGCCAACCATGACATTGTGGTTTGTCTGGATCATGCGAAGTGGTTGTTGTTGTCATTCCTGCTATTGAGCACACCCATTAGAAGTTGAAGTAAACATCATTGTTTTATCGTGATTGTGTGAAAGTAAGTGAAGATTTTGACTGGAAAGTTAATGAGAAACAATGACTGAATACCTATGCCGATTCTGATGGGAAAAAACAGTTATTTCTCTATTTTTGTTGAGGTTCAAAAAAGCATTGTTTTAGGATAATTAGGTTTTTTGTTCTCTCTGCATGGTGACTGTTAATCTTTTGCTATCAAGTATCACCACTGCGAATTTTATCCAAATCGGACCAATACTTTCTGAAATATGCACACTTTGGACATGGGAGCGTTCTTCCTCCAGCCCCTTTACATATAGTGTGATTTATGTTTTCCTGTATTAGTTGGACTCAGTTGGACTGTCCAGAATGATGCTTTCTGAGAACGTATGAAAATATAATTTGGTCAGCCTCCAGTCAAGTCTCTGTTAACATTTCTTTGAGTCTGTAATTTTACAGAAACTCTGCTGCAGGAATTTTCTGTAAAATCCTCTGTTTTTTCTAACAGTATATTTACGTAGCCTATGACTGGTGGACTGCAACAAGGACGAAAACCTCGGTCAAATCTTTCCAAATAACATTTGTATGTCTCCGGTTAGCAGGAAAGGAAACTCATTTATCATCTTCATCTGGTTCCCGCATCCAAAATCAGCCAAGAACTCGAGTTTGAAGCAAAATATTAGCCTGAGTTGTCGACGATTGATTGAAATTGTTGTCAGAAATCTTTGCCTCGCAATTCTATTTGCGAAATGACGGAGACGAATGATGATAAATTCCTCGTGGGCCATTGAATTTGGCCAAAGGAAAATTGCTTATTCTTGATGGCATGTGCTGGTCGGAGCAAAAGGAAGGAACACATTGTTACCAAATGGAGCTGAATATGACTTCTTTATCATGATAAGAACGACATCTGACAAAGCATCTGTCAAACTGCTAACGTTGCTACAGCTCTTGTGACTCTTGTTCAGACACTACATGTACCACAACAGACTTGCATTCGGCGAAGAAAAAACATCCAGATGTCTGATTTTCGACTTCAAAATTAGATGCAGACAAAACCATGTTCATCGCATCTTGGTGTACAGGACATGAGAGATACACCAAACATGCCGAATATGCATTCATGTTTCAATCATACAACAACAACAACGACGTATTTTTCTTTCCTTACGATACGATAGTACATATATTTCAGGAGTGAAAGCACCAACTCAGGTCAAATACGATCTACACATCATAAGATAAAAATAGCTGTAAGTCTGAGTTTACATCGCGGCACACGCGACACGAACACGCAGGCGAACGATGGCTTCACAACGGATTCAACCCCATGAAACCTTTGTTCGCCTGCGTGTTCGTGTCCCGTGTGCCTCGATGTAAACTCAGCCTAAGTGTTATGTTGGGAGTAATCAGACCACACTCTGCCGATCAAAAGAGAGCACCCGCTTTACCCGACCGACTGACCAACTCGGTGTGATAGAATCTATAATGCCTCCCTCTTCTGATGTCCCCCTTATTGTTCGTCACAGGAGTAAGGGTCTTGGTCTCTCTAGAGTACATTTCAATGTTGCCGCTTAAGCCGTAACTGTATTGTTGGGGGACTATATCGGGGCATTAGATTCTATTACACCGGTGTAATATTTTTCACACNTTGTAGTTGTAATTAAGTTGGCAAGTGTATGTGTCTGTATTTTTGCATTCAGTCAGAGTCACACTCAGAGTGTTAGTAACTTTAGTAACGTCAACAGTTTGTTTGCCGTGAGGAGACATGTGAGATAACAAAAACTACTAGCCTGTGATAACCGAAAACATCTCACAGCAGGTCTCACAACAAAGAGACAACCATGAGTCACACCATCGGCTATCTCAGAACAGGGAGACGCCTTCTCACAACAATGCTTGGACAACAGGAAAGCATGACGACTACGATGGCATTCTCATCTTACTATAAACACACTATCAATGGTGTTCATGCTGCCTGAATGGTAGCGAGTCACAAACATCCTATGGAGACAGACAATGTCAGAACCATAATGATGTCACCATTTCCTTGTAATTGAGTCATAAGTGTGTCCGCATTTGGCAGCATATTTCCCTAATGCACATGCTTATGTCCTCATTTGGATGTAATAAAGTTGGCCAGGGTATGTGTGTCTACTTTGACATTCAAATATCTCACTGTTCTCTCAACTTTGCATTGGCTCCCGGTCGAACAGCGTGTTAAATTCAAGGTTTTGTTATTTGCTTTCAGGGCAGTGGCTGGCACAGGCCCTGTTTATCTTCACCTGGACCTGAGGTCCCAGACCCGGCAGACTAGATCATGTGCCGCTCCTCTTTTGCAGAGACATGTAGGTCGTAAGCGTAATGCAGGCGATAGATCTTACTGGGTCTGTGCCCCACAGCTGTGGAATGCCCTTCCTGTTGACCTGCGTTCCTGCTGTAGCGCTGCTATCTGTCTTTTAAACAGTCATTAAAAACCCTTTTATTTCGTGAGGCCTTTGGGTAATTTTTACCCCATTCTAATTTCTCAAAATTTTCATTCTTAGAATATCTTTTAGGACTTTTATTTGCTCTTTTTTCTTTCGATAATAAACAAGAAGTCAATCTCCAGAATTCACGAATTTTCGACCCCAACCGGGGTCTTTTTCAAGTGGAACTTTACAATCTGAAACTCTAGAAAAGACTGAGCTGAAACCCGAATGTAGAACTACATAGCCTGTGTAGACAGGGCAAACAAGCAATTAAGGAAAGAATAGCGACCAAGCCCCAAAGGTGGCCGCTGGACAATTAAGGAGAAACTAATTCAGCTGAAAAGAAGGGTTGAATAACTGCAGGGCCTCTCAGTCTGACCACAAGCAGAGTGTAGGTAACTGGCGCAGAGCTTCATTTGGCTGAACATGCTGAAAGAAAGTTTATAAATTAATAAATATGACTTGTGTAATACGTAACAAGCACAAAGCGAAAAGATGCACAAAGGTAAAGGAATATAAAGGAAGTCAACTTCCAGATTTGTAGGAAAAAAACAGAATGGATAATGCAAATCACTGAGCAATGAAAAGAATAAGATGAGGAGGATTAGAGCAAAAAAGGGGGGGGGGAAGGGAGGGAAAAAACAAGGCCTAGACCAGAAGGGGAGCCACAGTGCCCAAAAACGAAAGGGGAGCCACAGTGCACAAAAACGAACTACATGTATATAATCTTCGAGGCCAATTGAGATATGCCTAAAGAGCCACCAGAAACTAAAGCATAGTCTACATGATACAACATTAGACATCCAACAGCATACAACAACGGTGTTTGGAAGACATGTGATGTGTTGTATCATCTGGACAGGCTCATTTAACAGCCTCCAACAGCAACCAACCTGTTGAATGAAGAAGAATATGATCATTTCTTTTCAACAACGCCCAACATGAGTGTGTGATGTTGGGTAGTGTGGACGGCCTCATCCAACAAGATCAAACTTGGACCAACATCAAAGTTGGATGTTGTTGTATACCTGAAGTTGTATCGTGTACACTCTGCTTAATTTCCTCGGTTTAACTATTCACAAACATCTCCACTGGCATTCTCAATACTATAGAGTCATATCCTTAAAGATTTCAAGGGCGATAGGAATTGTAAATCACATCAAACATCTTGTTCCTCTTTGTTGTCTTGGGGCTATGGCTTCAACAACATACAAATTACAAAAGAAAGCTCTTCGTATAATTACACATCGTCATTTTATAGCTTACACAGAACCCTTGTTCAAGGAACTAAAGATCCTCAAACTACCAGACTTGCATTCATTTTTCAAATGAAATTCCTTTATAAGTTTTTCTACAACGCCTTGCCAACTTAATGTACAACTCCTTCATAACAAACAATCAAATTCACCATCACAATACGAGAACCAGACAAAACCTGGTGACCCCTTTTTGTAGACATGCCTTTCATTTTGGTTCCAGAAGCTGCCGCTAGGGTTATACTAGAAGGCTTCGGTTCTGGCTGCCATCTTTGCGGCATAAAAGTTGTCGGGGATCTATTTTTGGATCATTATGTTGACATCACGGGTTATTTTTGGAAACGTAGCGACGTGGGTGCTACTTGTAAATGTAATCGAACATGCCGAATGTCGCGGAATGGCAACACCGAGGAAGTTTCTTGATGAGAATGTCTTTATGTGTTGCAGATCTGTAACAAAAGCTCAAAATCATTGCCGACGCCGTTTTTTAGACCTGGGAAAAATGGACTCCTACAATGACTTCAGCAATGAAATGGTCCATGGACCATGTGCTCACCGGGTGGGACATAATAGTCTAATGACAGAGGGAGGTACATATCAGTTATGAGCAATCTGGGTCATCATCAGCTCTGTCTCTACTCCCATCCTGGGTATTGGTTTCCGTCGTAGTAGGAGGATGGGCCCCCTGGCCGTCATGACGTTGGATCGCCTCTTTTTTCTTTCAATGTTTTATATGTAAAGCGCAAAAACGGCAGCGCCCAACGAAATGGTCACAGAAGCCTTGTTTAACGGCAGATTGGTAGAATTATGGCAAGGTTAGGCCTATATCTGTGCCTGTACGATGTGAGGTGTGCGGAGTTCAAGAACAGAATGAAAAGGGATGTTGCCGTGACGAAACTAGCCAAAGCCTTCAACACAACAGGTAAATGCCCGCAGAACGGCGTTGATGAAAAATATTTCCTACTCGTCCTTCCCATGAAGACGAAGAACTGGTATTTTGTAACATCGGAGACGATCTTGCAATATTTGCTGGGCGCTGCCGTTTTTTAGACAAGTAAATTGAGTCCTGTGACGATCGCTGCGCATGCGCTCATCGCACCAAGCCGTAAGCAAAGTGCGAACGTCCCCCGTAATCGGTCAGGCCTGACCAAAATTATAAAACGTGTTTGATATTCTGGTTTTGCATAAGGGACACACACCGCATGAGCTACTGCAAAATCTCCCCCCAGGTCATTTGACCTAGGGGTATATGTGTACCCAGGTTCAGATCAATAGTCCCAGCGGTTACAAAACGTGCCCTGCTAACGGACGACGACGACGGACACCGCGTGACGGCTATACATGTAGCTCACGAGTGAGCTAAAAACTGATGATTAACCCTCTGGCTACTGTTCTCGCCTTTTTGCGAGTGTGGCCTGTGCCACACACCCTCGCACATTCAAACTGACCTAGAAACGTAACCAGTGGGCCGACTGTGTCTGGTTTGCATATTTCGTAATGCGAGACTACCCCCCCCCCTCAATACGCGATTTTGCTGTGTTTAACTGGCTAAAATTGCGTTTTAAAGTTTGTGCCGTGGTCTAGACTGACAGACTCTAAAGTACAAATCTGTCATGTTGCGACAAAATGGCCATATCTCCGGAACGGAAGCAGCTACGACGACGCGACTGACGCCAAAAGAAAGAGGAGAAAAAAGTAATTTGGTCAAAAGACGAATTTTCAGACGCGTCCGAGCAACGGTTTTCGAGATACAGACGTTTAAAGATTGGCAACCTGACGAAAACGTCGGCCGAATGTGACTATTTCGTCACGACTTGCATCTTTTGGCTCTGGCCTGTTCCTCACGCAGACATTTTGGAACAAGCAAACGTATATGAGGTCGTGGCGCATTTCGTTTCCTCCAGAATGAGTGGCTTGACGCCAGTTTTGGCTGCAATTTCGCGGAGCAAGGCGCTTTTTTGTCAACACACGCGAAATTCATGATGCAAAATGGACACTTTTCAAAAGTGTTAATACACTGACAGCCCATAATCATCACCAAAACATTATCATGCAACCCCGACCCAACCCCGCGCTGATTGGATAATTACTGGAACGTGACCGTCGAGACAATAGAAGGGGGACAGGTGCTGTCATTACCGTAACGTATAAATTTTGATAATTAGGCATTGCGTATGGAGATCTCCTTGGCGCCGTATCTCGACTTTGGTCGAGACTGGCCTGTACCACACCCCCTCGCACATTCAAACTGACCTAGAATCGTAACCAGTAGACCGACTGACGTCTAGTTTGCATATTCGTTTAATGCAAGACTACCCCCTCCCCCCCTCAATACGCGATTTTGCTCTGTTTGAAGAAACCTGGCTAAAATTGCGTTTTAAAGCTTCTCCCGGGGTCTAGACTAGCAGACTCCAAAGTGCAAATCTGACATTTTGTGACAAAATGGCCATATCTCCGGAACGGAAGCAGCTACGACGACGCGACTGGCGCCAAAAGAAAGAGGAGAAAAACGTTGCTCCATTTCGACCAATTTTCAGACGCGTAGGAGCAGCGGTTATCGAGATATAGACGTTTAAATATTGGAAACCTGACGAAAACGTAGGCCGAACGCATTGTGTCCACAGGCTGCGCAAGGCTGCTGGTGAGACTGCTTTGCACAGACCTGTGTCCGCGCGCGGCGCATCACACAAAAATTTGTTAGTTTCTAAATACGCGAGCCGCATCACAACTTGAACTGGATGATCACGTGATCTACTCCACAACGAAAGTAGATCCTAGGAAACTAGTGATACAGGCTTATTTCGTGCAGACTTTGCAATTGACTGATTTTTCATTTCTGATGAGAAATTGCCATAGACATGACATTGTTGAGAAGGACGATATTTGGATTATGACCCCGGCAGCTAGTCACTGTGTGGCAGAGCACGGAGGTATAAAATATTTTATACCTCCATGGGCAGAGTCGGAGGGGAGACTGAGTGCTGTAGGCAGAGTGTGTGACGACGCACGAACACAGACTGTCAGTGGCTAGTATGATATGTAGGCCTACAGCATATCTAGGCCTATGTATGTCATAACCATGACGGATAATGTGATACCCACACACGGAGACATCCTTGGTAGGCCTAACTCATGAGATTCTGATATTTGTACACTCGAAGCGAGGGATCGACCGCCATCTTGAAAATGGAACAAGTAGTCCTGAAGTATCCCATGATTCCTTGAGCGCGCGGAGACAGGTCGGTGCGAGGTACGATGCGCCACCTGTCGTGACAATGAGGCTGAACGCGACTATTTCATGACAACTTGCATCTTCGGTTATGAATTGTTTCTCTCACAAACATTTTGGAAGAAGCAAACCTGCATGAGGTCGTGGCGCATTTAGTTGCCTCCAGAATGAGTGCCTTGTCACCAGTTTTGGTTGCGAACTGTGTGAGCTATTCGCATTTTTGTAGACATCAGAAATTCATGTTACGAAATGCGCACTTTTCATAGATAGTTAGGACCGTAAGGGTTAAGCGGCGAAAACGTTCTCTGTCGCAATATAACTGTGACGACCTTTTATCCATCCTGGCCGTCTTCCGACCATTTTTGAAAAAGAAATCTTTCCTGCTTAAACGGCGAAAAAGTTCTCTGTCGCAATATAACTGTGACGACTTTTCATCCATCCTGGCCGTCTTCCGACCACTTTTGAAAAAGAAATCTTTCCTGCTTAAGGATCTAACCATCTTGCAACTTTGTTGTGATGATGTCCCACTTAACTCAGGACAATATTGTGTTCAAGTAATAATATTCATTGATCAATCAATAAAACCGATTAAAATCAATTGATTTGTTCAGACTTTGCTCGATCTTGATAGACCAATATTAAGGAAAGCCTAGACTCAATTTAAGGCCTAGGCCTAGACGGGGCGGTAGTCGGCCTACACCTTTTGCCGTATTTTTTCCAATGAAGTNGGGGGGGGGGGGTTCGGATACGAGGATTATGTTCAGCTATGTGTTAAAACCATAAAGACATCGGGGTTGATGTCTTTATGGTTAAAACCGAATATGCAACAGGAAAAAAGTTTTCATTCATTTTTGGCGAATCTCATCCGGCCACGGGTCTCATCGCTGGCGCCTGGAGTTGTTGTGAACCATGGCAATTTCTTCCATCTCCTTCGGGAAGCTTGGAAGAAAGCTATGGTCATGACAAATGTTCGAAGTGGCTTTCGAGCATGTGGAATCGCCCAGTTCGATCCTCTTGCGATCCCACAGTCGGCATACCTACGCTGAAAGGGTAAATGTCGTCCTGGGTATATACAAAGATTACCCAGGATCTCAATCTTCACAAAAACAATACCCTGGGTGTAGTTTCGGTAGCCGAACGTCACCCATCTTCCGAAATCTGTGCCTAGGAACGAGCCCGTGGAAATCCCGTGGAATCTCGCGGTCTCGCGCCGCGATACTTGTTGCGTGTAGCTGTTCATGACATTCTTCAGGCGGTCACATGACCACGGGCGAAACAACCTCGAATCCAGGTGTCATACTACGATGCTGGGTGATGTTCGGCTACCGAAACTACACCCAGGGTATTGTTTTAGTGAAGACTGAGATCCTGGGTATCTTTGTATATACCCAGGACGACATTTACCCTTTCAGCCATACCTACCATCGACGCCATATATGGATGCAACGAGAAAGGAGAAAGCCTTAAGGGATGAGGTGTGTTTCCCTCCCATTTCTGCTGATGCACAGGCTTTTCTCATTTCACTAGTAGGCTTAACTGATAACATGATACCATTATTTTTATACAGGCTGGTATTCGGGTATTTCAATGAACTGTCCATTAGTCTTTCAGATATCAACATTTGAAGACCCAGTGGCCTCAACATCTGATGTTGCTGGTGGCTTGGTGAATCTCTTTTCATTCAGTATACTATAATTTACTACTATGATAAATAATGTCTCATTACAAACTTTAAAGTGAATTGCACTTTTAGTGGAACTTGCTTTATCAGGTATCTTCACTCTGTTTATTATGGCCTTCTCGTTTGAAGCCACGTGCATGCCCGCGTGACCTTGCTGTGAGAGCTATTGAGCTCAGCATGAGTAAGGAGCAGCTGCAGTTGTATAAAAGAAGATATGAAGAAGGTTATAATCTCACTACGGATCCCAAATACTGCACATGGAAGAGATTGAAAGAGCAAGAGCAAGAAAATGTGGCAGAAGCACAAAAAGATGTACCATTCCCCTTTTCGAACCTCTCTTCACCCAACGGCAAGGATGCAGATATTTTGCCTTATCCAAAGGCCCCGGCAAAACCCCCATCCAATCAAAGAAACAAATTGGCAAAGAAATGATTTGTCATCACGAGTGATGAGGCGTACAAAGCAAAATTGCAACAACGGGAGGCAAAAGAGCAGAAAGAAAAAGAGAAACAGGAACGCGAGAAAGCCAGAGAAAAAAGAAGAATCAGAAGAAATCAAAGAAATCATTGAAGAAGACAGGAAGCAATACCTGCTTCATATGTTCGAAAGTCTACAAGAAGGAAGATCCGTCCAATGTGATGAGTGTACTGTAGCGGTTGATTACATCAAAGTTGCAACAAGGGAATGGACATTCCCTCAGATGAAGATGAACCATTCTTCTGCGAAACGTGCTACCTTTACATGGATGAAGCTTAGCATGTTTTTTAGACTTGGTCTAGCCACAGTCTTAGTCTATGAAACTCCATCCGTCCTCCACCGCATTTAACTGCCAAAAAGAAAATTTCAAATGCCGTCCACTGTATTGTATTTGTCAGAATTTTATACTGGGACCATGGTTGCAGGGTTTTTTTCCAAAGAGAAAATTTCATGGATGAAGCTTGGCATGTTTATTTGTCAGAATTTCACACCAGTAGGCTAGGCCCCTACCGTTTGTTCTTGCTGCAGGAATTTTTCATTTTAAATATAGTGAATTTCAAATTTTCAGTGCATCAATCTTGATCCAACCGCTTGCTCTCTAGTGCTGGGCATGTGAGAATGGCCCGTTTCCAAAATTCCAGTGCTTAGGTGAGGTTAGGTGATGGTACTCAATCCTGTAGGCTAACACAGATCAATGCCGAATCAAAATTAAACAGCAAAAGAGGTGTGTTGACCCAAAGGTTGAGATTTCTACAGAGAGAGGTGCTGTAGGCTACATGACGAAGGTTAGGCAGGCAGGTTAGCATCTCCAGACATGCAGAAAGAAGAACCTACTGGGGCATCCACTCCTCCACCACCATGACCACCGGTCCCAGTACAGCAGCCAGCTGGAATGGAAGTGAAAGAAAGTGAAACCGAAAGTCACAAAATTTGAAGTACATGCACGACGTACAGTGATAAACCACATTAAGCAAGAAATCAATTTTAAATTAGTGTTTTTATTGAGTAGGCCCACTGCAATTAGCATGATTAGCATAGTGCAAAGCCAGGCTATGTAGGCTTACATCATCCAGTGAGTCAGGCATGCAGGTGACAGTGCAGCCGAATCGGTAGATGTCGTCCTGGGTAACCCTAAAGTTTGCCCAGGACCAAACTGGGTAACCCTAAATGTTACCCAGGACGATCCTGGGTAAACTTTAGGGTACTAAAGTTTACCCAGTTTGAAATTCGCGCACTTTTTCACCTTCGGTCGAGGATCTTGAAAACGGCACTTAGTCATATATCAGTGAACGAAATCCATCAAATCGGCAAAAATGGCAGCTGATAACGTCACTCCTGTTGCTGCGGAGGATTGCAGATGTATTTGAATTCGATCGCATCTTATAGGAGCAGTCAGTTCACATCTAAAGTCGAGAAATCAAAAAGAACCTGGTTAAGGTCGTGGAAGGAAAATACAAACTGCTTGAAAGGGTAGGCCTAAACGTGCCCCCAAACTGCAGTGGCTATAAACTTTAGTGTAGGCCTACTAAAGTTTACCCAGGATGGTCCTGGGTAACTTTTAGGGTTACCCAGGTTGGTCCTGGGTAAACGTTAGGGTTACCCAGGACGACATATCTAGGCCTACCGATTCGGCGACAGTGCAGTGGCCAGTGGCAGCTAGTGCAGTGTGAGGGAGATATGGCAACGGCCACATAGGCCTAGCCTAGCTCTCCCAGTTGTCTCGTCGTTTTAGGCAACCATCGGCGGAATACTTAGCGAATTTCTTGAGCTCAGACCCCCTGTCCAACATTTTAGTGACCCTGTCCGACATTTCAATGACCCTGTCCGTCATTAAGACGATGTCGTCCGCCATTGAGTGTGGCCATCCGACATTCGATCGAATGTTCAGTGACCAAAAATTTCCCTCAAAATGGAGTTCACTTCGCGCATGCGCAGACGATTTGTCGAATAAATTACGCGTGGATATTTAGCCCATAGGCCTACTGAATGCTACATACAACCGGTAGGCCTACCGGTAGCCTACGTAGTAAAATAACCTCTTCCCCATGCCTTCCGTTTTTACAAAGGTGTCCGACATTTGAACACTTTGCCGTACCGGTACCTACCGGTACCCTAAAGATTAGATCTAAGGATAGGCTAAAGATGTAGGCCTAATTCTTAGTGATAAATGTCTTATTAAAACAGTAGATGCCCTTATCCTATAGGGCCTAAGTGCGTTTTCCTCTGAGGTCGACCCCGATTAAGTTCCCCACTCACCGATGGCGATGGTCCCGGACACGCGCGCCTAGGCTTACCGGTACTGGGCTAGGCATGTGCATGGCCTGTAGGCCTAGAATAGCTAGGCCCTAAGTTCAGTTTGTTTCCCCTTCTGTACTAAATTTTCTGGCCCCACATGCTAGCAGACACGAGTATTTTAGTAGGCCTAGGCCTACCGTGCAGACGTGAGATATTCCAGCCACACCCACGCCATTTTGAATGCCGAATCCGAAATCTCGCGAGAAGTAGATTGCCGAACCGCAATACGACGAACTGCGGACTCGAGTGTATAACCAAAATTTTATAGGGGGCGTAGTGGTTTGGGGCGCGTACACATCCCGCCTGTATAATCCCAACAAACTGCGGACTGATTGCGTTCAGTGGATTTTTATGTTGAGAGTACTGATTTGAACTCGCAAAATCCGAATTTCTTGTAATCACTAAATGCGGACGTCCGCATATGGTAGGTGGTCCGCATTTTGTTGGTGTGTATTCATGGCAAAGACCGCATTTGACATGATACACAGACACACACACACACACACACACACACACACACACACACACACAGACACCATGACCAAAAACAATATGGTTCCCGATCTTGATGATCGGGAACCATAACAAAGCTTATTTATTTTGATTAAGAGATAGCATGGTTCTATCTGTTGGTAATACATTTATGGGGTGTAAATCCAACCTTTCAAAAGATACCTGTACATCGGCTTCCATTCTCCTGTACAAAGCTCACTATATTTGACACCATGATGACCTTGATAATGACCTTTAACCAGCAAATCCAGGGTGGCATCCACACTAAAATCTCACCACATCTTATAAGGGTATGATCTGGCATAGATGTCAGCCATTAACATTAGCACACGATGCTGACAAGTGTTTAAAATTTCATGTTGGCAGGTGTAGCAGTAAAAAGTGTCCCCCAGTAAAAAGTGTCCACTTTTATTGTTGAATGACGGATTAAGGTGCATGGTACAAAAACCAATCGCCAGACAATAGGATCATTTGTTCCCAAGACAGTTTTTCCTAGGACATTCCTTCCTTTCACACCTGCCTACTATCATAGGTGCCTGTAATGAGGGTACCTGACATATGTATAATGTAAAGGGATTTTGCCATTTTGGTGTATGCCTCCTAACCACTGGGGCTATTGACTTGAAACTTTGTACATTTTTTTTATTTATTTATTTATTTTAAATTCGTGGGTTAATTCTTCATCAAAGCATACATATAGATAAAACATCCCTTAAAACATTATACATATAGATATCACAGAATTGATAAAACATACATCTAAAACATTTAGCGTTGAATATGACAAATAAAATTTCCGAAGAAAAACCCACAGGGAGAAGACCGTAGGCCGAAGCCTTTAAAATTGTCCCTCCCAAAAAGTCTGGGTAGCTCCACACTGCCACTACCGCAGACCACTATGGCAACAATCTACGTTGGTCTGCAACATATATATACCCCTATGTCAGATGACATATGGCGCCAAGTTTCGGTCTGATTCCATTATTTGCTGGCCCACCAGGTGGCCAAAACAAAAACTCAAAGTCCAATATTTCCTAACGACTCCAAATTTTCATGAGTCCGCAGCAACCTGGTCTTGCGTTAAACTCCTCCCATATTTTCAAACCGCTACCCACAACGTTACCCGCGCTCTAAAACTGCTTCAACTAAGTGCCACCTTGCAAGTAATGGCGTTAGCTGTCAGATTCGGGGAATCCTCGCTAAGAATCTCCCAAAAGTATGAATATACAGTGTTGCCTACATTTTGTACACGTATCTTAGCCTATCAAAAAATGTGTTATGGCGGGGTCGGTTAAACCTGTGATGATTGGATGCCTCGTCAAACAGCGCTGTCTGTTGATGTTCCTTCACTTTTGATGCCGATCACGCCAATGTTTAGTGAGGCTATACCTATGGCCAGCTGAACACTGGGGTCAAGTCTGGTCTTGCGTGGCACTTTGAAGTAAATTCTTTTGCAGTAACGACGATCCGAGTCAGGCATGTTCGAAGTCAGTATGCCAACGACGTCTTGTGCCATGTAGGTTGGTTTACAGTACCGTACTTGCCTTGGTTTGAAGGCCAGAGATTCAATAATGGCAAGGTAAAAAGGCACCTTTTGGGTTGGTATGTTAGGCTAAATATTGCACTGTTACGGTGGGTATTCTGTTTTGACCTCTCCCATCCTTCTCTGGTACGATGGGACTCAAATCTAAGCCCGGTGGTCGAGAGTAGTATAGTATGTCGTTTTCGACCCTCATTTGAGGGGGTGCTATGAGGGGGTGCTGATGACGTCATCAAGGTCAATGGTCAAGGTCAGTAGGTCAAGGTCATTCAATATGGCGGTATTTCCGGTTCCGTCATCCAAGATGGCGGAAGGTCAAGGTCATTCAAGATGGCGTTAGTTCCGGTTCCTGTCACAAGATGGCGGCGATCACGTGACAAGATGGCGTTAGTTCCATTGGCTAAAACTGTTAACACCAGGTTGACACGTACTACACTTCTGTTCTCATCTATGTCATGTGTTGAAATAACATAATGAACTAGAAATTGACTTTTGAAGACCGCCCTTGAAAATTCACTGATGAATTTTGTAAATATGTTAGGGCAATGTAGAAACTGATGATATTGGGACTGAACATGCGTCATTTGCAGTTGATCCGAGATGAGATGACGTCAGCGAAAACCCCGCTGCCGCGAGTGACGCTGCAGCGTCATGCTCGACGTCGTGGTGACGCTGCGTTCTTAGGCCCGACGTCATCGGTTGTTGACGTCATTGGCAAAGGTAAATGCGTTAGGACAACAGACTTTATCTAATTAAACAGTTCATTGTTGGCGGATGACCCCCAAAATCAATAGGTTTCCGTGTAACATGCATATCCACAAATCTTGAAAGTTTCGTCGCGATACGTGGCGTATTTTTTGAGTTATCGTGATGAAACCACAGATTTGACGGAGAGAGAGAGAGAGAGAAATCCAGTGAAACCAATGAAGACCGCCACCTTGTGAGGTGGTGGCGGTCTTAAATATCACCATCACATATATATGTACATCTCATCCGTGTGTACTTTGTCGACAACACCATTGACGGATGTGCCGCCATCTTGTGACAGGAAACGGAAATGTCACCATCTTGTGACAGGAAGCGGAACTAACGCCATCTTGTCACAGGAACCAGAAACGACGCCATCTTGTCACAGGAACCGGAAATGCCGCCATCTTGAATGATCTTGACCTTTTCCCGCCTTTTTTGAATTTCCCGCCTTATGACGTCATTGGTCACGTGGCTGACCTTGACCTACTGACCTACTGACCTTGACCTTTGACCTTGATGACGTCATCAGCACCCCCTCATAGCACCCCCTCAAATGAGGGTCGAAAACGACATACAATACTACTGTCGAGTGGGTAGCGCACTCGACTACCAACTGTGCAATGGGTCGGCGCGAGTTCCAATCCGGGCGAAGGCATGTACAAAAAAGTGTGACACAGAAATGCAGGGTCCGTCGGATGGGACTAAAAGCCGTGGTCCCTTGTAGCTGAGTGTCTATGCCAGGGCAAGTAAAAGACCCCACGCAGGTGGACTGTAGCCTGTCGTGGACTCCGTACCTCCGGCAAAAATCCAACAGGGTTACGACGCCGGTAATGAAATACATATACATATACATATACAAATCCCGGACGGTTACGTGAAGCCTTGGAGTTCAATACCAACCCTATTCTGACACATTCTCCTTCAGAGTGGAGGATTTCAGGTTTTGTTTTTTTCAAAGCGTTTTGCATTTCCCCTCCGTGCAATTTCGACAACTCAAAAAGTGCACTTATGACGTGGATTCACTTTCCTTCCCTGGCATGAATACACGGCAGAAGTGCACTCCTGGAGTCTTCTGCTGTGTCCCGCGTTTCCTGTACGAAACGCGAACATCGTTCTACATGTATTCTAATTGACGAAGTAGAAAAAACAGAATTGCACTATTAACATCAAACTGCCAGAAGTCAAACAGTAAAATTTGACCCACATCCTCAGACTGAAAAATCAAGAAGTTTGTGCCAGGACCGGCATATACAGTGAAGAACGTTTCCTGTAAATCTTGCCCGCTTCTGCTGTTCCATGACGAATAAGTTGCATGGCTCGCCAGAGATCAGCATCCATATTCATAAAACCCTGCTAGGCTTAGTTGCCTACTCAAGTGACTAGTGACTAGTTTGTAGAGACCAATGTACACAACTAGCAGCCAACTAAGGCTGAAAGGGTAAATGTCGTCCTGGGTATATACAAAGATTACCCAGGATCTCAGTCTTCACTAAAACAATACCCTGGGTGTAGTTTCGGTAGCCGAACATCACCCAGCATCGTAGTATGACACGTGGATTCGAGGTTGTCTCGCCCGTGGTCACGTGACAGCCTGAATAATGTCATGAACAGCTAACTCTCAACAAGTACCGCGGCGCGAGACCGCGAGATTGCACGGGATTTCTAAATAGGACTCGTTCCTAGGCACCGATTGCGGATGCTGGGTGATGTTCGGCTACCGAAACTACACCCAGGGTATTGTTTTAGTGAAGACTGAGATCCTGGGTAATCTTTGTATATACCCAGGACGACATTTACCCTTTCAGC
>NMRB01001101.1:87852-104366 GCA_002633025.1 Notospermus geniculatus | reverse complement strand
GATGCTTTAACCGTGCCTAAATATGTGTCTTGGTACTGTCTACTTATATGCCAAATTTCGGTTCGATTGGACTTCAACATGGCTGCCAGGCGGCCATCTTGAAAAATTGACTTTGGCCATGTCTCACCGGTAGTAAATGTTACGATGTTTCAATGTTGTCTAAATATCTATGCAAGTATCCTGTACATTCCTACTAAAATTTCAGTCCCAACGAACGTCACGTGTGGCCACCAGGTGGCCATCTTGAAAAATTGAATTTTTGACATCTGTGACCTAGGCAGGAAAGTACTTCTTGGTGTGTTCAGCTTTATCCTATCTGTCCTGATCCTTCATCATGAGAGTCACAGTATGGAGACTTATCACAGAGGTGAGCACAATGGCCCTGGCCATTTCATTACCTCTTTTATGACGTTATGGTATGTGGTATCATTATCAAGTAGTAGAACTTAATGGCCGGCGCGTCTTTAATGTAGGGTTGGATCAAAGTTTGTTTTTGACACGTGTGGTGTCCGTTCATCATGGACGTTCCTGTCCCCTATAGCCCAAGGACACTGACTCCTTGTAGACTTCGGTTTACACGGGCTGTGGGGGAGGGGGATGCCCGCTAATGCCAATTGGTTGTCGTCGATAACTCTCTGGTTGTTTGTCTTCCAGGCCCGAGCAGAGGTCAACCTGGACCCAATAGGCATTCCTCATTGGGAGAGAGGTGTCAGCTTTGAGCCAGAAAGGGCATTCAGGGAGTGTAGGCGACAGCCCTCATGGACGACATTGGCGGGCAGCCCCACCTCCCCCGCAGCCAGTGGTACTCCAGTAAGACTGTTGCTGGCGGATCCTACTTTCTTGGGTCTTTCTTTACCTTCTTTGCCATTAAGAGATCCTGGTACTTTTGTGGCTGGCCAGCTCCATGAACAGGTGGACAGCTGGCCTCAGATTCTGGGGGCATACCCCGAGAAAGCCAAAGTCCTGGGATGGCTTCAGAAAGGGGTGACTGTCCAGGAGTTCTTCAAACCTTTTAAAGGCAGTTTTAAGGGCCAACACTATGACTGTGACTTTCCTCCGCCACGTTATTTCCCAAACACCCCGCTGTGTGCTCAGTATGCAAAGATTATCTCTTCTGCCCTGGAGGAGAGGATTAGGAATGGTTCAGTGTCTATTTGGGGCAAGGTAGGGGAATGCGTGCCACCAAGGGTGGTAATGCCCCTGGTGGTGGAACCGGTGAAGCCCCGTGTATGTCATGACGAGCGTTACCTCAACCTCTGGATCAGGGATCTGCCTTTTTCTCTAGAAACACTACGGGACATACCACGGTTAATACAGAAAGGGGACTTGCTGTTTACAACGGATGAGAAATCTGGGTATGACCATGTATTACTTGATGAGGAGTCGCAGACATATTTTGGCTTGGAATGGGCAGGTTACTTCTTAGTTTACCGAACTCTCCCCTTTGGTTGGAAGGCGTCACCATATGTCTACCAGACCATTGGCATGGGGGTTACCTCTTACTTTCGTACAATAGGTTTACCCACAACGTTGTACTTGGATGACCGGTTTTTTATAGTACTCCGGCACCCTCTGGATGCTCAGGTTGATGGGACGATCGTGACCACGGGGTGTGGCCCAGACTTCACGGTTTGTTTAGTCTTGACCGTTATGACCATATTGGGTTACACTTTCGCCTTGCATAAGTGCCTTGTGCACCCGGCTACCCGTGCATTGTCTCTTGGTCTGTGGGTGGATTCGGTGAAAATGGCATTTTACTTGCCACCAGAGAAGAAATCACGTTTCCAGCGGTTGAGGGAGTTTATTCTGTCTCAGCCCCGGGTTGACATCCGCACCTTGCAGCGTTTCTCAGGCAAATGTATCTCGTTCATGCTGGTGGTCCCAGCTGTGCGGCTATATACCAGGCAGGTGAATGCAGCTATCTCCTTGGCTGCCAGGAATAGTAGGGAGGTGGCACTGACCGGGGATCTCCGTAAGGAGATAGAACATTGGAGGTTTTTGGACACATGGGAAGGCTGTGCCCCCTGGAGGTCGGAGCGCCACTTGCTCTTCAAGCTGGCAACCGATGCCTCCCTTTACAAATATGGTGTGGTTCAACTCTCGGGCGAGGACGAGGGGGGCTCATTTGGTGACTTCTGGTCAAAGGGGGATGACCGTCCCATCCATCTGAAAGAGGCGGAGGCGGTCAGACGGGCTTTGTTGGCCTTACAGTCCCGGCTCAGGGATCATAGGGTGGATGTCCTAGTTGACAATATGAGTGTAGTGAGTTCCTGGGCGAACAAGGCGTGTAAGGATGTGGCATTGAACAAAGAGATTAAGGCGCTGTTTGAAACTACTGTGGCCCTCAATCTGGATCTCCACTTAGAATATGTCCCCTCAGGGGCCAACCCCGCGGATCACCCATCCCGGACCCTGTCACCGCAGGATGCAACGTTGGATCCCTCCAGCTGGTCCCAGGTACAATATGTGTTTGGCCCTCATACGGTGGACCTAATGGCATTAGATGCCAATAGCATGCTGGGGAAGGATGGTCAGCCGATGCGGCATTTCACGCCTGGGCCATCCCCTGGGTCAGCAGGCATCAATGTTTTTGCCCAAGACATCCTTCGGGAGGAGAATCCTTACGTATTCCCCCCTACCTGTATGATATTACCCCTGGTGAAATTTCTGCTTGAGCAATCAGTACCGATCTGTACTCTGGTGTTACCCTTGCTGAGTCCGGTCCCGCTCTGGTGGCCACTCCTTGTGGGGCGGATCAGGGCAGAACATGTTTTGGGTGAGCAAGGGGACGCAGGGGTGCTTTGGTACCCTTCAAAACATGGGTTTGTCAGGGATACCAAAGGCTTACCTTGGCAATTAGCAGCTTTCCGGGTCTGTTTTTCATAGTTTTGTACATAGTCATCTTATCGTGTGCCCTTGTCTTTGCAGTGTCCTGGAATGCCGGTGGATTTGTTTGTAATCAATGAACGGTTGTCACAGCTTGATCAAATAGTGGCCAATCTCCCATCAGTACGGAAGAGAGCCTCTTTGAGAGCGAATCTTATTGGCTTCCTGCAGTCATTACCGCATAAACCTTCCTTGGAGGTGATCTCCCCGGAGGAGATAAGGCAATACCTAGTCTGGAAGGATAGGGCAGGGAAGACCCAGGTCCATGATGAGGACTGCCCGTTTTTTGGGAAACATGGATTGTTCCAGTGTGGGTGTAGGTTAGGTTTGGCTGCGGCTACCATTCAGAATATGATTTCTTCCATTCGGGCGCTGCTTCGAGTGGATGTGGGCAAGGGCGATTCCTGGGATTCGGTGAAGTGTAGTGGCAATCCCGCGGCAGCGCCAGTTGTGCAAATATATCTCGATACGATAAAGAAGGAGCAGTCACGGGCTCATGTGGTACCGAGGCAGGCTAAGCCTTTATTTCTGGGTAAGCTCCGCTTGGTGGCGCAGCACATTGCGGACCAGCTGTCACAGGGGAGTAGGTCTATGAGAGAAAAGTTTGTCCTGCTCCGTGATCAGGCATGGTTTAAATTGGAATTTTTTAGTGGGGACAGGGCCTCCGATTTAGCCAACCTGAAAACCCAGGAGGTTAAGCGGTTGCCCGATGATAGTGGTTTATTGATTGAGCATACGTATGGGAAGACCTTTAGGGCTAATATAAAGAACTCTTTCATTGTACAGCGTTGTGGGCAGGACCCTTTGTTGTGCCCAGTGAAGGGTTTGGCAGACTATATCCATGCGGCGTATTCGTGGGGTGTCTCTTTGTCACGGGGTTTCGTATTTCGCCGGGTGACCGAGGCTGGGGTGGTCCTGGATGCGACGCCCGTTACGTACAACTGCATGTATGATCGACTGAAGCGTTACCTGAGCGTTTTGGGCTTGGATGAGGGGGAAACGCCCCATTGTTTGAGAGCAGGTTGTGCTGTCACTCTTCTCTTATCGGGCGCATCTAGGTCGGCCGCAGATACTATGGCGCATGTCGGGTGGTTCTCTGAGGATACAGCTGGATATTATAGCAGGTCCGGCCTCCTGGTTGGGGCAGCGAGGGTATCACAGGGGCTGGCACAGAGTTGTGAGGACCCAGGTAGGGTGCAGGACCTTTATGACATGGTGGGTAATAGCGCTGGTTTCCCGGCAGCCTTTTAGTTGTAGGAAGGCAGGCGTGCGGGCTGGGACAGTAGCCCTCCTGGTTAGCCCCCACATGGAGGCTGGTTAGTGACTGTTAGTGGATGTTACCTTGAAGCGGTTATTGGTTTTCGATTGTTGTGATACGTATTTTATGTTCAGCATGTTACTAGTTTGTTGGTTGTTACATGTAGTTAACTCGTAAAAGCCTTTCAGTTGTAAGCAGGCACGGGGATGTGCAAGGAAGTAGTCTTCCTGCGTTGCGGCATAAAATCTGGTTAGTGGATTTTATGCTGAAATAGTTAGTGCTGTTGGTTCCATTTGTTGTAAACTGTTGAAGGTGAAATGTTAAAAGTTTTGTTTTTTAAAAGACAGAAAAAAGCCTTGGTGGGCATTAAGGAGGCAAGGGGGTGTGTTAGGAACACGGTCGCCGAGTTGTTTCCACATACAAGTTTGTTAGTGGATATTATGCTAAACACTGCCGTTATGGCTTGTGGTTGTTGGTGGATGTAATAAAGTTATGGCAAATTTGACTTGGTTCCTTTGTCATTATTTTGTCTTGTTCTTTCGCTTCCTTCACGGGGCCTTTGAGGCTGCCTTATGCCTTTTCAATGGAAGTGGCAACCTTCCTGGCTGTCTGAGCATGGAGGTGGAATTTGGGGCAGCGCCAGCTCGATGGAGGACATGATGACTAAGCCTCGGATATACGTGTTGCATTATAGTACCTGGGTCCTTTGTCCCCAGGAGCTCTTTCGTGTGAGTGTTGGGAAAGAGGGAAGGTGAGCTCCTGGGAAGGCATTATGATTGATGTTGGCTCTGGTTAAGCGTGTTGGGTGAGCCCAACATTGTTCAATCCCAACACTTAACTGGTGAGGAGCACTCAAAGATTGGAGTCACTGGGGATGGGGTCACATCCACAGTGACCCCTATCGAGGGGTGGACGAACCCTCTCCGTTTTTTGCATGGAGGGCCAGAGGGGACGAGGACGAATTCAGAGTAGTGAATAATAGCGTGCCATCTTGATCAGGATAATGGTGGCGTGGCATGAGTCCCCCGCTGAGGCAGGATGGATAGGCTGGTACCCTCCCGGTTGTTTTGGGTAGGCCGGGGATGGAAAATTTGTTTCCCCCTCCCCCCCTACAAGCCACGTGGTTGATAATAGGGCTGATTTGGGTGTTCCTCGCCCAACATTGTTCAACCCCAACACTTAACTGGTGAGGAGCACTCAAAGATTGGAGTCATTGGGGATGGGGTCATATTCAAAAAACCTATATTTTTGCACTAAAACCTACTTTTATGCTTAGAAAACTTTTTTATGGATAAAATATTAAAAAGTTATTATAAAGTTTTTCTCCTAAACACATAGTTTTTGTCTAAAACGTATATATTTTTACAATAAAACTTGGCTGTTTTCAATAAAACCGAGTTTTTCACGATAAAATATAGGTTTTTCAATCATCGGTATAAAACTTAGTTTTTTTGCGTAAAAATATTAGTTTTTCGGCAATAAGTGGACAAAGCCAAGAAACCTACATTTATGCTTAAAAAACTAGTTTTATGGAAAAAACTTAGTTTTTCTTCAATAAAACCAGTATTTTTGTAGAAAATATAGGTTCCTTGAATAACTGGACAAACGGCGTACGAAAACCTAGATTTATCACGAGACTTATATTTTCTACCTCGTCCCATTGTAATAGTGTCAGCGCTCCAACAAGCCCGGGCTACGTTACACCACGTACACGATTTCTTTGTCATATTGGGACGAGGATAGGAAACCTCGGGCTCATGAGTCATGACGTACATGGTTGCACGCACAGCACTACTGGGGACGGATATTTCGCAACCTCGTCCCGGCGAAATCATCTTGGTCAGTGGGGGCGAGGTTCAAAAAGGTAGGTTCCCATAAAAAGTAGGTTTTTATCAAAAACCTACTAAACAACTTGGTTTTTAGTTCTAATGCAAAAATTTAGGTTTTTTGAATAACTGGACAATCCGCTTGCCATAAACGCCAGCATTGGAGAAGGGTCAGGTAGATCGTGTATGTCTTACTGGAATCTGCGCAAAATCAAAATGGGCACATGACGTACATGAGAATATATGTATGAGAATACCTTTACCTCCAGGATCATTAATTTGGCATCGATTTCTGAAAGCTTTATCATTTTCGAGGTCCGTCTTTCACGCTTGAAACTTTGAATCGACTTACTTGGAAAACACGATCGTGTTTTCTGAGAATATAAAAACAGACGAGCCTTGGGCAAATGGAGGGGGCAGTATAACAATGACCTTGTTTTATACCATATCTTGAACAATCCAGGGTCATACCTTTCGTACCCCGAATTGCAGTATCTGCAACTGACACATTGTTTAATCCCGAATGTCAGTATCAAGAAGAGAAAATATTGACATATTCCATTCATTTTGGATTCTCCGGGGAATACGTTAACTTATAAAATGACTAACAACTTCAAACTAATGAGTATGCTCAGACGAAACTTCCAATATAAGGACATGTGATGACTTTATCATTTGACCAGGGGCCCGTTTCATAAAGTGCACGTTAATGGTACGGTTATGAAACAGGTCCGTAGTCTTGGGAATACGTCCATTGTAATTTTCTTCATTGTCAGATAAATCCACTATAGTTTCTCTTTGAAGAAGGCTAGTTTGCTAGGCAATCCAGTAGTCTTGAACGTTAGTTGTGGTGTTGATATTTTTGGTCACTGCCTGGGAGGGGAATGTGGATGGTAGTCAGCTGCCCTGCATTCAGAGAGACTTTAGTGAAAAGTCTCTCTGAATGCAGGGCAGCTGACAGGGATCTGTGGTTATAAGTATTTATTAGCAAATGCAGATTTGTAGGGAAATGGAAGGGCTGGGGAGATATTCATCCTGCGACAAAACGTATTCAGCAAAAAAAATAAACAGAGGAACTGACACGTGAAAAAAATAAAAATTCCCATCGCAAGGCTCGTTCCCGGCGCCCCGGATTCAGAGCCGGACGCTCTACCGATGCGCCAGCCGGCCACGTCTTAAAGTGGCTGCTCAATAAATGTTTATAAACATATCCCAGCTACTCAACATATTTTTATGTTAATTAAAAATGACGTTGCAAATCAGAATAATCTTCCAAAAATCGCATTTTACAACATCCACAGAGCAAGTCCCCAGCAAATCTGTCAGCGTATCGCTACATAATCTACCCATCTACGTTCACAGTCACTAAAAACGTGAACCAACCGTCCGGTATATTCCATCTGGACATTAGGTGCATATTTCCTATGAGTCCAGTTCTATTGATTGACCCGTGACAAGTCTTTGGCTAGCTTCGCTGTTGGCCGCTACGCGGCGCGTTGGGCCCTTGCGTCAAGTGTCGGTAGTTCTTAGCTCATGTAAGCCTTTTTTACACGGTGCTGGTTCGAGGAAACCTACCTCCACCCTCCTCGGGCGGGTTCGGTTCAGAATGGATTGATCACTTTTACACGGTGTGGGTTACCGAACCCGCCTCGAACTAGTTCGAGGTCTGTTCGTTCAAATGCGTGCCACCAGATGGCGTGTATCAACATTTACAGTTATCGCAAGTAAGAAATATCGCAAAAATAATCACTTAAAATCGATAAACTATGCTTCTAACAACATGAGCAGTGCTTGAGAAATCTTTTGCGTTATTTCTTCACAGGTAACTTACAGCAACGCGCCAGTGATGCCATTCATATGTAGCGTGCTCAATCCCGCACGAGGCCGGTGGCGGTCGGTTCGCTTTTACACGGGAAAATAACTGACCTGCACCTACCTCCGCCTTCCCGAGACTCACGCGGCGAACTGAACTAGCCCGAGGAAGGTGGAGGTCAGTTGTTTCGCTTTTACACGGGGAAAAATAACCGAACCCTCCTCGATCTAGTCTCGATCCGGAACGCACCGGCACCGTGTAAAAAGGGCTATTGACCTCGCCGCCAAACGTAATTGCGACATAAGCTCAAACGTTTAAGAAACAATGATCTTATAAGATTTGGCCCAATCTCCGAAATTTTCCTTGATGTGTTTGGCACTATCGTATTTCGGCCTGATCTTATTCGTGGCTTTTACTTGTCAGATTGTCACAGAGAAGGAAAAACTAAACACCAAAATCACTGATGAACAATCACAATGTTCGCTGACCTCTGAAGTAGAATCACTTTATCTATACTCGGTTTTATAACCGATTGCCGATTTTATAACCGACAGTTCATTAGACATTCCCGCCCGTATTTTCATCATGTGACAGAGTTAATTATACTTTTACATTGTATGCATGCATTTCTGTGGGTTAGTTTAAGTTTGATTATTATTTGTGCTGATCATTTGAGCAGGATTACTACAGTCATGTGGCGAAAAAGAACCTTCGTTATACATGTATCTGCGTAGATGCGTTAAATATATCACACAGATTTCCCGTATTAAAAAGAGGCTCTCTCGCCTCAAGAACTCGAAATCCAGTTAGGATATGGCACTTTTTATTCAAGGATTTAGAAGTTTCAAAACACACGAAGACGTTTTTTCTTACTTTTTTACATGCGCCTCCATTAGACACTTTCTTTTTTCAAACTTGAATACCAACGAAAAGAAAATGAACAGGTGAGGTGCAACAGTGCTAGCAGTAATATCACACTCCCATCTTTATCGGGGATTGATCTGTGACTGTCACCCAGTTGTTTCAAGCACAATGACCATTATAGAAACCCAGACCGGCTTGAAATGTATTCGTACAAGTACAGGTAGACCATACCAATGTTGTAAAATAGCGCGGGATCATATCAGTTTATTATAGTCACTCTGTATTGCTGAAATGAAAAGGTTAGAACATCCAGAACAGAATGTAAAACATAATATCTGTAAAATGCGTCGTCACTCCTGGAAGATGCGTCATTTATTATAAATCTGCCACGGTCAGCTAACGAGTAAATCACCCATAGGCAATCGGTATTCATGAAGTGGGTTACAATATCTGTGAAAGGCATCTTCACTCCTGGGCGGTTGCCACAGCAAGTGAACGAAAAAACTAAGCACAGTCTATCCAATCAAACATGTTCATGTTCAAAAGAGGTGACGCATTCGATCGCCTTCTTGTCTTATTGCTGTTTGAGGTAATCAATAGGATAATTTAAATTTCAGTGTTTTTTCGAAACAAATGAACAAAATAAAAGAAATGAAGGGTTACATCATAAATAGATCAATAACCATAAATGTGCAACTCAAAATTCATGTTACTTATACCTTTCTTCGTTTTCATTTCGTAAAATCCTTCATGATCCATGGATTGACCAAATGTTGGGTCAAAATGAAGCGAGCATCCTGCACTACAGACCCTGTAATTTTTGTCCTCATCCATTCAGAAACCACTGAGTTATGGCCACCAAAAGTTGCAGTTAGATGACAAAAAAGGCTGCGGCCGATGTGTCATCCGATTTTGGTCAAAATTTAGTTCTAATAGCGGTCGAAGGCGGCGCTGCCTACAAAACTGTATGCCAGGAATACGTATTATTCAGCAACTAGCGAATGCCTGGTTTGCACAGGGCAGAGCTAGGACCGAATAAGCCTCGATGAAAACGTTTTCAAACCAATATTTGATAACGTGGGGGAAATGTCTGGCGTCAGTTTCTAAAAGCGATGAAGCAGAAACACATCGGCCGCGGGGATTTGTGGCGAATTGCATAATTCCGATGGCTATAGCTCTGCTATCTCTGAACGGATAACAACAAAAATCACAGGGCTTGTAGAGTAATATATCAGCTTCATTTTGAGACCAACACCGTCAAAATCAATCGAGCGTGAAGGATTTTACGAAACGAAAACGAAGAAAGGTCATGAGTGACAAGAATTTTGAGTTGCACATTTATTGTTATTGATGTATTTATGGTTACATTGAGACTGTTATTGAAAAATCTATTCCAAAATTTGGAGCAAGATGGATGTATATACATACATCTATACTACTAAATCGTAGACTTCGAAGGAAATAAAAACAACTGCTGAATATGTGCCTTTTGAACTTCGCACATCTCTCAAGTATGGTCGTGGGTACCTTCTCAATGTAAACTTTCGCCGAGAAAGTAAACATTGAAGCATTTTACTCCACGATAAAGTTGTAAACATACGAGCCGAAGGACTACGGAAATTGCCGATCATTTCCGACGCTTCCCCGAAGACAATGAGACGAAAAATCGACAGGAGAGGGCCAATCTCGTAATATCTGTACGACGGAGGAGGCACAATTTAGGGTCGAACGGTGCAAACGAACTGAGGTCTGCCTCCAGTCAAGCAAAGGACACAGGGTAAAGTGGGGTAATATGGGCCCCCTAAGCATTTGGTCGTTTTTCTCAGGAATAGAAAGCCTATTCAGGTGAAAGTGTTAATGGATCCTTTTTCAGGTGAAAGTGTTAATGGATGGGTGACCTAGGTCTAGCGTATGTTGAAGATGAAAAGCTCGAAGCACAACAGAGATATACGCTGTTGAAATTTTTCCCAAAATGCCCATATTCCCCGCTGGGGTTGGGTAATATGGGCATGGGGGGTCGGGTAATACAGGCATGGGGCTCATGTTACCCCGATAGACTACAGGCCCATGAAGGCTGCTGGCCTGTGGGCTAGTACGCAATACATGTATATTCGAGAGGAAAAACCAACGATCCAGTAATATATGACTAAAAAGACACCACTTTTATCAGTGAGCTATGGAGGGCCCTTCTACCCCCCCCCCAAAGACTTAAACTTTTTTACGAAAATGCTCACTTTAGTCGTCCAGTTGAAACCAATGGCTCATGTAATTGATGTTCCTTCAGGCACGCGTAAAATGATGATCGAGTTTCTCCTCAAAAAGCCAAAAAGCACCCCCGTGACCATATTCCCCGAAGGGCACATGCGCAGTGCCAGGCCTACGATATTAATGTACTTCAGCATGCATTCTTGTGCCCCACACAGAAAAAACTCGAGTTCATGTATGGTACAAAGATACATAAAAAATGGAGCTCGCTGCTACGATTTAGTTATACAGTCTGAGGCATTTTGGATTCTACCTACCATCATAAGAAAACAGGGTAAATGTTAAAAAAGCATTTATTTTCCGTGTTTTTGGGAGCAGATCTTTTTTTGCCTCGTGGAAGGATGTTTCCTTGGTAGTTGCAGCTGGAGACCATAGTTGACAGCACCTACCACAGCAGGCAGCAAAAATAGGCGCGTACATTGGTAGGTAAATTGAGGACACAAACTTCTTCTGATTATGACAGTACCGTTTTATAGTGTCACGGGTGGGACATTTCCATTCGTTTGGGTATGGAACTTTACCTGTAACACTAAAAAAACTGCTCCAAGGCCAGGGTACGTGGTTATCCCGTGTTTGACCACTTAGTGTTTTGCACAAAACTGCTGTCGTCAACACCGGAAAAGCGTTGCGTTTGATGCAGGGATGGGTTTTCTTAAAACTTATTTCGGAACATGTCACGGGTGGGACATGCTGGGCAAGCCAAAGATCCATGTATATCCATTCATTTTGTTTTACTGAAATTTATTCAATAAGGGGTCATTCAAGTATTACATACCCAGCTAGGGGGCGGGAGGGAGGGTTGTCAGCCATGTGCATGGCCAGCGTACGGGGGGTCATCTGCTGTGTGTATGCAATTTTGCATACGCACCTGTTATAAATTGATGGGAGCCAAATAATGTCTTCTTGATCAACACTACAAAGTGAATTCTCACCAAAACATTGTGATTGTCAAGAAAATTCTCGCAAATGCCATTTTTTAGGAGCCAATTCAGAAAAAAGTGTAGCAAATTGCTGCAAACGCTGCACCATGATTCGTACCCTGCAGTACCATGATTCGTACCCTGATCATTTATAGACCGCCGTACTCGGCCAAACACCAGGGGTAGCGAGCATAAAGGGGGCGTAACCCTACGTATGGCCTAAGCCAGGCGTAGTGCTCGTTGTGGCCCTTGCACTACGCCTGGTTTAGGCCTGACGTAGGGTTACGACCTCTTTATGCTCGCTACGCCAGGGGCCGTATGCATAAAACATCTTAAGTGTAAAATTTCCCTTAAACTATTGTTCCAAACAAAAGATAAGGGAAATTTTACACTTAAGATATTTTATACATACGGCCCCTGGTCACTGTTCCTACATTTCTATCAGAATTTGGTGAACTCATGGAAAGCTTGATTGTATCGTCGGGTCACCTATTGATGGCGATTTTAACATTCACGTGGAGAATGTTGAGTGCTCAGAGGCCCAACAATTTGTCGATCTGGTTTCATCGCTGGGCCTTGTTCAAAACGTTTTTGGCAGTACCAAAAATATGCTGAAGGAATGAATCGTCCAGTGTCTCTATTGAGTTTTGGTTTGTGCCTTTTGATTTGAATGGCCTCCATGAGTTTTCTTTGGTAAAACTTCTGTAGCTGTGTGTCTAAGAAAACTGTATTTTGCCAGTCCACGGTGTGACCCCTGTTTGTATAGTGTTCGTACACAGCTGATTTAGGGTCCTTCTGATGCTCAGAAATTGGAAGCACATCTCATATATTGGAAGCACATCTCATAAGGTGAAACGGCTCGTAACTAATTTAGCCAACACTGATGTAGTGTTTTCAAAGCAGGATACCATCAAAACCCTCCTAGGTGCCAATGGAAAAAGGTTGGACCCTACACAAGAGCAATAGCCAAAAGATGTTGTATATAAAGTTACATGCTCTTGCGGACAATGTTATGTAGGCGAAACTTGCAGACCCCTCTCCATGAGAATTTCTGCCAAACGTCAAACCGTTTTGAATTCAATCTTTAGTTGTTGCAGGAAAAACGATAAATTGTACAAATGAACGTACATATACTACACAATACTTCTTTCGTGGCAAATGCATGTTCAACAAGAGCAACGCAGAGCGTGGCATATGCCCCCGACAAGATGTCCACTATAGCCCCCATCTTGAATGGGCGACGGAGCTGGTTGTCGAAAGGAACCGTCCCCTAATAGAGACCAACCCTCACAAAAAAATTCAGGTTGATTGTGGAAAGCGTTCTCAAGTTAATCGACGGAAACCGATTTCACGCTAACCACTATAGCCGCCATCTTGGATGGGTGGTGGAGCTGGTCGTCGAAAGGAACCGTCCCCTCATAGACACCAACCCTCACAAAAAAAATCAGGTTGATCGGTGAAAGCGTTCTCAGGTTAATTGACGGAAATGAAATGTTAACAGACACCGAAGACGACACCGATATAGGACCACGGTATTGGCACTTTTTCTCGACAGCCGGCGCCAATCTGAAGAGGTCGCCACCATCGTTCCTCGGCTAAGACCTCTGAAAAGAGCTAAAACCCATCACAGGATTCTTGTGCTCATCGTGCTCATCGATTTTACAAATTATTTGATAAAGTAATCATACCGAAAATTAGAATTTGTTCCAATATTCCGTTGTGTATTCAATGTTTTATTGGGGAGGTTTCGAAATCAAACGATAAACGTAAACGTTAACGACAACTTTATTTTTGTACCGAAAATGCAATGCAAAATCTGGTTAATGTGTAGTATGAAAAATAACGTTGTCGTAAAGTTTTCGTTTATCGTTTGATTTCGAAACCTCCCCATTAAGGAACGAAGTACGAACTCTTTCGAATCCCTTATACGCAATTGCTTGTGGATAGGTCAGAAATTCATCCGCCTTGAAAATGCATTTGCACTGTGCAAACGTAGTACCGGTCTAGCCTTTTCCAGAGTTTAAAGTGGCATTGAATTCTGGGTACGAGATTGAGCTGGCGCCACCGCGCCACTCCCCAACCCAGGCACTAACTTTGTTGTCGGTGAATGGACCGATTTACTACGTACAATACAGTTTTGTAATGCATATTCCGTAGTTCGTATTGCGGCCGCTCGGCGGCTCCCTCTACGTCGGCAGTCAATTACCTATCAGAGATCGCATAAAGTGCTCCTTTATCATGCCGATTTACCGGCGGTGATGGCATTCCGTTAACTCCACACCATCACCGCCGATTCAATCCAATGAAATTCGTGTCAGCCGCCAATCAGAGACTGCGTTACAGACACTGAAGGCATGTATGGTGCAGCAATGTTTACTTCTGGGTTCGGCTCTTGTATGGCGATGTAAATTCAAATCTGATTGGTCGAGGTTGGGCTGTTTCACCACGCAACCATTCCGGACGATATGATGTAATGCAAAAACAGCAATAGGCTATACATGTAATTATCGGACGAAAGTGTCTTCTTGACAATAACTTTTATTTAATTTGAAAAACAATCATGTCGTATTTGCAGTGGGGGTGCACCACAAGAGCAGCGAACAGCATTCTTGTTAGATTTTCTTCTGGAGTGGTCCTGGGGTTTGTGGTGTGAGCCGTGCGAACTAAGCGCAAAACCCAGGTTAGCCTGATGTCCTTTGTCGTCACTACGTCACTGTACGACAGGTAAACTTGCTGTGGGTATAAAAACATTCGTGCGAATCCCAACAATTGGATATTAACCCTTTCAGTGTTTTTTAGTTCGACAGGCAATCTATACTGTATCTCGTTCAAACCGGGTAGCTAGGCGTAGAAATGCACGCACGGCCGTGGTACCAAAATATGTTCGATAGGCTTTTCCTCAAAAACACTCCAAAGTAGCAACTGATGAGCCATTAAATAATTATGAGTTTCTCTCGTCTCGCAACTCCAGTACCCATATGATTGGTCTCAGAGTGAGTGTCATGTCTTCTGAACAAACTCTCAAAATGTCTGCTTGATTTTATCATCCGTCAGAGAGTTTGGGCTTTCGAGTCTAAAAATGTCGGAGCAAGTGATAAACACGTGGCAGCCTTGGGGTCGGCCAGTACTGAAAGGGTTAACACTGACGTTAGGATTGAACACCAGACTTTAAACTCTTTCACCGCTCAGCCCCTCGAGATTTTTTCAAAGCGCTACTTTTGTTTTGCCATAGCAGAGGATCGTTGGCACTATATCAGCTGAGAGCCCGGTGCTGAGAGAAACCCTTCGTAGCGCGAGGATTCAACCAAATGGCTCGCGGGGTTTGTTGGGGCGCCATGACAGTTGGTCCTCAATATCAAGCGCCATTTTGAGAAAAAGGCCAAAGAAGGATTTTAGTTTAATGGGAAATGTATCAGACAGCCAAACTTCGGAGGCGTATTCTGCAAAATCTGCCGCTTCGAAATCAATGTGAACAGTACAAAATGTAGATTTTGACCGACTGAATTTGAAATGTCATTAATCCATTTTAACCAATTTTTAATGGAACCTCGTCCCCAGGTGCACTTTTGCATATTCGCACAGGTTTTGCATATGACTGGAGCACGGCTTTGCCTGGAGGTTAGATTCACCCGCTATGAGAGGGCCGCTCAAGAATCAAAACAAACCCCGCGAGCCATTTCCTTTAAAACGGTCATTGAAAACATTCGCCAACAAAGTATCATATCGTATCTGAAGTAAGTTTCCGTGAATGCGATTGGCCGAGAGCAGTCACGTGAGCGGTGGACATTTCGGCATGTTCGCCCGGAAAATATTTCCGGTTGGAATGTTTTTCATCCCCCCAAAATGCTTCTGTTGAGACGGGCCCCACGGCCGCCATTTTGTTTCTCGCTTCAACTGACACGGCAGTTTTGCTGTCGAAATCACCGAAATACCAGTCAATAGTGTCAGCTTTTGTGATCATCGACAGCATGGGGTAACTGTTAACATTTTCCTGAACACAATGGCCCAAACTTATCGCAAGTTAAGCTCACAATTTCAAAGAAATTTGCAAGCGAACAGCACCCGATCTGCGTCATTTTTTTATTCAGTGTCGTGCGTTCATGTACGTCCGCATCGACATTACATCAGCCGTGGTGCGGCACACTGCCGATTTGAATGACAATAAACATGCCACGAAAATTTCTCTGATGACTTTCGTTACGATATAAAAAATGGTGCCCGTCGTGTCGCGCGATAGAGCGAAATGTCACTCCTCGAAAGCAACGTTTCCCGAGGCGCCAGGCTTTCTCTGGGTGACATTTCACTCTACCGCCCTCCACTCCGAGCACCATTTTTATAATTCGCCCTAACTTCAACATGGGCAATTAGCCCTGTTTACACTACATAGAAATCCCCGGGCTTTTTGAGACCCGTGTCTAGCCAGGCTCTGAGACCCGGGGCGCGTCAACACTACTCAAATTTTGTGACGGGTACCTAAATTAAGCCCTCCAAAAACCCTTCGAGCTCAGAGGGGCTTATTAGCACAGGTGTAATGTGTGAGAATGCCCCTCGTATGACAATGCCCGCTTTATTGTTCGGCGGGCACTCAAATACAGAAAGACATGTTGACCAGTGCCTCCCTCATTGTCACGTTGCCGCTTATTCCGTGAATCTTTTGTTTGGGGGCATTGGCAAACGGGGGG
>NMRB01001101.1:51064-77345 GCA_002633025.1 Notospermus geniculatus | reverse complement strand
TATATGTCTATAATTCTTGCATTTTTCTTGCATTATTCTTACCGTTCTTACATGATGACTTTGGTAGTTTCTGAATCCTTACACCTTTCGTACGTTCAAATTCACATTCTTACGTATTTCCTACATCTAAAAGACAGATCTTACACATTCCTTACATTATTCCTAAGTTGTTCTTACGCTTGACTTAAAAATATTCGAAACGTTGTCGTTCCTATGGTATTCTTACATTTGCTGTTGGCAATATTGCGAGTATTTATTGTTCTTACATTATTCTTATGTTCGGAATTATTGCAAGGATTGGAGTTCTTATATCATTCTTACGTTTGAACTTTGAAATACTTCAATCAGCAGGGCTTCGTACATTATTCTTTCATTGTGACTTAGAAATGATGGAGGCACTGAGGATCTGATGTTGCTCTTACAATTTGACTTAGATTATTCATGCAGTCACAGAAGTTCTTGCATTAATCTTACCTTTTGACTCCGATACGTCAGAGAAAAAGTTGTCCTAACATTATTCCTACGTTTTCATTTAGTAAAATATAAAACCAATGGCTGGTTCTTACATTGTTCATACGGTTTGACTCAGATATATGCTATTAAATATTTGTTCATACATTATTCTTACGTCTTTAGTCGTGTGCTCCTACGTTCTTCCAACATCTATTCAATCTGTATTTTTTTAAGTTTCTTTTCCTACACATTTCTTTCGTTTTTCTTACATCCTTCCTGCATTATTCTTACCGTTCTTACATGTGGACTTTGCTGGCTATTGAATCCCTACACCTTTCTTACGTTCAAATTCACATTCTTACGTATTTCCTACATATAAAAGGCAGTTCTTACACATTTCTTACATTATTCCTATGTTGTTCCTACGTTTCTTACATTTTTCTTACATAATTTTTCATTACTTGCTGCAAAATGGCCACCGACACTGACCGAGCACGACAGGCGCCCTTCCTATACCACAGCCAACTCCATCCTAGCGCAGCCCCAACGTGCACCTGGTACCAAGAGTCACAAAAAAACAAGCTTACAAAATTTAATGTAGACCCTATCCCACGAGGGTAATCCGGAGTTCCCTTGATCTCCCTCAGGTCAACTGATCCATCCCTTTCCCTCGGAGAAGAAATCTCTTCTATTTTATTTTATTCCTTTGCCCTGTATGCAAACCTCAAAAATTTATTCCTAAATATCCGAACTCGTCCCCCAGAAGACCTCCCTGCCCCCCGCCCCGGTACAGGTCCGTCTGTCCCGCGACAGACTATCCGCACCAAGCGGATAAATATGGGACCTTGTCCCCTGGACGAGCTCCCTGTCCGCCCGGGACAGTCTCGTCTGTCCCGCGACAGAATATCCGCACCAAGCGGATGAAATATCCGAGCTCATCCCCCGGACGAGCTCCCTGTCCTCTGGGACAGGCACATCTGTCAACCTCAACAGACCACCCACACCAAGCGAATGAAATATGCGAGCTCGTCCCTCGGACGAGCTCCCTGTCCCCCCGGGACAGGCTCGTCTGTCCCGCGACAGACTATCCACACCAAGCGGATGAAATATCCGAGGTCATCCCCCGGACGAGCTCCCTGTCCCCCCGGGACAGGCACATCTGTCACTTCGACAGACTATCCGCACCAAGCAGATGAGGGCCTATGCCCTCCAAGAAAGACTATCCTAGGACGCCCCAGGATAGCCACCACCAGAATCAATGGAGCCTCGTCCGGATACAGCGGCCCCGAGACACACACTGCGCCAAAATACATGAAACCCCATGTATCACTGCACAGTGCACGCCCCAGGTCACGCAGACATGCTGGCCTCCGAGCACTGGGCCACAACGAACCGTTCCGGACGGCTTCCAAAAACAGACTGAGTAACAATAGTGGTCTTCGTGTGCTCCTGTGACGTCACACCACTTTGGATAAGAGTCCGAACAATACACGGGAACAATGGCAGTAGGATGTTGCCTACGCACAAAAACTGAAAAATGCATCGTTTTCATTGCGTCAAAAACAGCACCTCGCAGCATCTCGCACTGAAACGACCACTCGTAATTATTGCCTGAACTAACCATCTTTTAAACTATGAAAACGGAGTGCTCTTCAAACTTTTGAAATGTGAATAATCTCATTATCATTATCATTATCATATTCCCCTTAAAACATAGATATCTTTATTGGAAAAAGGTCTTTTTCGATGATTTTTTTTCGCTAAAACACAGTGTAAAGTTTATCAAATTCAGTCATTTTTGAACTGGCCGGTTATCTACTTCCGAACGTTCAGAAAAACGCAAGAACATGCTTGGAGCGACGCGATGTATAGAGTTCAGCGTGCGTACCGAACAACAGATCATGGAACAATATTGCAGTTAACACAACGGGGTAGGGGATCGTATTTCACAAGGATTAGGCCCGTTCTCTCTCCTTCTCAATATTACCTCCATGGTTGGATCCAATGAGCAGTTTATCACCACAAAGCAAATCCATTAGCATGAGTAGAAGTCACAGACCCATTCCACAGCATCCATTTTTCAACAGCCGTCACTTTTTGAGAATTTCTGATAATCTGTACCGGTATGATGTTCATAGTCACAGAACAGAGCCAACAGAACAAACTTGGTTTTTATAAAAGAAACCAAGTTTCTTTTAAAGAAACCAAGTTTCTTTTTAAAAACCTAGTTTCTTTTAAAGAAACCTGGTTTATTTGAATTAATGAACAAACGGCTTGCCATAAGCGTTCTCCGCCACAGAAGATGAATCATTATTCTTCTCTCTGCATGTTTTCCGAAATAAAATGTAATTTCTCTAATCATTATTGACAAACTTCTCCCATCCGCCGACCATACACTGGTGCATAAAGTTTGACTCTCCCAAGACCCTTCCTCTGTTAACGCTGCGGTACCCCTTTTATCCACCAACCTAGGCCTCAGCAGAGCGCAAGGCCCATTGACCTCTTGTTCTAATCAGGCCTCCTCAACATCATCGAGCATAGTTAGAGATTCTTTGAGATACTCAACGGTCAGTTGCTGGGTAGAAAAACATTGGTGCTATCCTAACACAGGCGATAACTCAGTAGCCACTGATTGGATATTAACACTAGCGTTAGGATTGAACACTCACGTTAGACACTTTTCATTCCGCCCTTCACAAGTTTTTCGATCGCAAGCGCTACGTTTGAGTTTCACATTTTGAATACTCACACTTAGTGCGGCTGAATCGGTTAATGTCGTCCTAGGTACACCTCATTATTACCCTGGGTAATCCAGGGTAATCCTTTTTGTTACCCAGGATCGTCCTGGGTACAAATAAGGTACCTTAACATTACCCAGTTTTAAAATCCGCGACATCCACCAGATTTTTCTTCAGCTCTCTTCCTTTTGAAATGAAAATCCCATCCTGTAGGTTGGAATATATTGCAAATACCCCTGTAAGTCAAAATGCACGTGTATCAATTCGTGGCGGGCTAGAATAAGATAGTACCGTACCTCGAGCGCAGGTTGAAAATGGCTGATATTCATAAAGCTGCTTTTATTTCAAGTTTTGAGGTGCATTTACATTGGACCTCACTGTGCAAATCTTAAGTAAACGCATTTGCTAACTTTTATGAATACCAGCAATTGGTGCGGATTTCAAACTGGGTAATCATAAGGTACCTTATTTATACCCAGGATCGTCCTGGGTAACAAAAAGGATTACCCAGAATACCCAGGGTAATAATGAGGTGTACCCAGGACGACATTAACCGATTCAGCCTTAGTGCGTGAGGCTGTAGGCAGTATCAAAACCAGCAGAAAGATCTTTCACCCAACTAGTGCCAGGATTGAACACGTTCATTCCTCACAGGAAATACTTCTAAAACATTCATAGAAAACACTCGCTGCCTTTTAGACTGGACACCCGTGGAAGAAACAGGGTAGCGTATCCGAGGCGGTGAAATTCATTTGTATGACGTCCACGTCACCTCGGTCACGGATCTTTCAGCAGTCTCCAAGTCGTTCATTTCACTCGAGGGAAAGTTTCACTTGGATTGCTAACTGAACTGTGGCTTCCTGTCTTATACCTCAAACCACCAAACATATGGAATACCTCAAGCCGAAATTGACTCCCACTTAGACAATAGAGAAGGAAGTTGATGGTGTTGTTTAGGTAAGCAAGAAGATTTGTTACTGCATACCTTAAATACATTTGAGCTAATTGTTTCCTGGTGGTTATTTGTGAGTGTGAAATATATACGAAATAGACGGAGCTTGGTAATGTCAATAAGATGAACACAACACTGACAGTGGTCAACATGTACGTCATACTGGTCATCTGAGATGACCGACCGTCTGATCGCCCTCCAGGATTCTGGAGTTTTTTACGTTTTTCCTGTCTCCTCACGACCTTGTACAGTATGGAACAATTACAGAAAGCGATGACGAGGAATGGCAAAAACGAATAGACCAGCAAGTCAATCCAATACCACACCTTCCTCCAGAAGTACTCGTACTCTGCCCTATTTCCGCAGACCAGTGTATTGTTTTCATTAAGATATATATGTGTGATATAAATCATTGGCGAATTTAAGACAAACAAAAGTATGAACAAAACACACAGACCTATAGAGGTACATCTCTTTGTACATATAACTCTTGCCTTTAGAGGAAAAGATACAGATATCCATCTTTCTACTGTCAAACATGTGACATTCCAACTAGCGAAATGCAGAAACAAATACGTGAAAAAGACATAGACTGGGCAGGAAATGTACGACAGAAGTCTAAGGTTGATGTGAAACATATAATAGACCCATGCACGAAGGAGGCCTGTCCACAGCACGGCGGTATCTACTGAAGCAAGCGTGATAAGTAAAATCCTCGTGGAAGTTTTCCCAAACTTTCGTCTCAGCAAGACGAGGATTGTCAAAACGTTGAACACTGTCCCAAATATTAATAGAAATGGAGGTACCCATTTCCAGAGGAGTATCTGCAGTCGCCATTCCCACAATAGATTAAGATCTCCTTCCAGACTTAGGTGAGCAGCGCTAGTCACCCCCGAGTCAACTACTGCGTCCAGCAGCGGCACAGTTTCATTGGTATTGCTCGTCGTCAATTCTTTAGAATTCATTTTCATGTGTATTAAATTTTAACCTAAATGTCGCCGAATGGGTCAATGTCTTCCTCGGTATACCTTTTGTTTACCCAGGATCATCCTGGATAATCCTTTTCTTTACCCTGGACGGCCCTGGGTAAACAAAAGGATCCTTAACTTTACCCAGATTGGAGTTCCCGGGTGGTGTAGTGAGGTTGATATTCAGCGTAAATCATGAAATGAAGGGTGGCCTCGAACTAGGCCTATAGCTCCTAAGTCCTTAAGAATTTACTATCGGTCCCTTTTGAAAAGTTGTAGGGATTGGTCTTTTCTCCCTATCCCACACGGAGCAGGTATAGCGGTAATTTTCAGCCCTTTCGAGTTATGATCTTACTGCATGTTCTGCAAAAAGTAAATTCATGAAAATGACGAAATGCACACGGATCATACATGTTCTACCTAGGCCTACCGCTCCTAAGTCCTTGAGAATTTACTATCGGTCCCTTTTGAAAAGTTGTAGGGATTGGTCTTGTCTTCCTATTGCAATCCCCGGAGGAGGTATAGTGGTTATTTTCGGCCCTTTTTAACAATGATCATTCTGCATGTTCTCTGCCGGACGAGACGCACGTACAGCATGATTCGGCGGGAACTCCCAAGCTGGTTACAGTTAAGGATCTTTATGTTTACCCAGGGCCGTCCTGGGTAAAGAAAAGGATTACCCAGGATGATCCTGGGTAAACATAAGGTATACCCAGGACGACATTGACCCATTCGGTCTAAATGTCAAGACAATACTGAGTTTCCATATGTCCCGCTTAGGCCAACGACAACGATTAAAGGGCCACGATATTTCCGCTGTTTGACGATAGCCGGCGCCACCGGCAGTGATTGCCTCATTCTCTAATTTCTACAGTTTTGCCTTTCGCCCCAGTGTTGGAGAGTGTATGCCGATTACAATACAGCCCATACGCGGATACCCAAGTAAAGAGGGTTAATCAACATGGGGCGAGGTTGATTAGTGGTAACAACATTGTCAATAGAGGTCTCCATCAACGCGGGATCAGCGCAGGATAAGGATGGAACAGAGTTCCGCTTTAGGCCTAACAAGGATACGTCTCTGGCCTAACCCGACAGTTCGGGAACTCATTATTACATGTATCAGAGACCGCCGTCCTTTTATTGTCAGCCCTACTCTGAAATCGAATTCGTCCTCTAACAAATGGTTCATGCGTTGAGCTCCCAAGAGTCAGATGAGCAGTTTGAAAATCCAGCTGATGAATTGCGGCGAAGTACATAAAGTAAAGTACATGTACTCTCATCGTATTCCTGATTTATTTCGTCTCACACATGAAATTGCCCAGCACTAGCAGGAACCAAGCTCCCACAAGATGCCGTCGATAGGAAGTCACCATCACCATCGCAGCTGTATTTTAGAGGAGAACGAACGGTGTAAACAATTTACAGTCAAAGAACTGCTTCAGGAATCTACATATAGATTCCGAAAACTAACCTCAAATTGCAGCCTGGAACCGCTGCCCCTCGTTGACCAGACACACTTGAGGAGGAACGACGATGACAAACGGATGGCACTCGACGTATTTCGTTTATTTCACGTCATTTATGATATGTCGCAAAATGTTTCCTTGCTCAATGGGACATCGTAAAAGGGAAGCCACCGTCAATGTGTATAAATTGGTTGAAAACGAAGAAATTGTAGCTCGTCCAAGGATTTCTATTGGCTAGTTGTTTCGTTCGGCAGGACGGCAACTCATACCCGAGTGGAATCAATGGATTGAAATGAACTCAACTTCACCACTCGTACATGTCAAGTGCGATCATGAATTACAAACGTCATGGAATCCACGCAACACGAGTGATGTAGGCTAATCGAAACCAAGTTATTACGGTAATTTCTTCACTAATGACAATCTTCGTGGAGTCAGGTTCCGGCACGTGCCATGTAGCACACGTTTACTGTTGCATTTGTACGTAAACGACAACGATGAAATGGAGGAAACTCATGGACCTTCGCCCTCCTAACATCCAGCTGGATCTTTTACACAGTGATATCACAAGGCCCACGATCATGTTCTACTACTACAGGTGAGGTCATCCTGAGAATATCAGGCGTTCTTACTGATCGCTCCCTTCGTCACCGCAGACAAACCCCTGAGGACATCCGCCTGATTTGCTGGGGTACTTGGCGCACAAGAAATTGCGCCCAATCAGCGAACGCCATTCTGAGTCACCTTAAGATGACAGGTATTACACGTAGATTGTATCGTAGTGTCACGCACAACACAGTGCTGAAGTACAGCTTTCCCACCTCAACCTAACAAGAGATCAGTTACACGTATACATGTATAACGGCCCTTGTAATATTCACAGCCAAGCAGCTGACATGTTATGCCGAAGACAAACCTATCCTACATGTCCTACACCGCTGGATTCAACCTAAGTTGAGTTCAGCCTATCCTACATTCATCGCACAGAATGTATATCATTCTCAGGCCACACGTCGCCAATCAGATACGCCGCTGGAATTATTTCATGTTGACCTGCTGGGTCAGCTTTGTTCAAACCGGCGTAGTTCATGTGTATCAATCACCGGCCTACTTGTGATGAGATGGTGGGGATGAACATTTGCTGGAATGGCTTTGATACTCCACGGATTCCGCGAATGTCGGCAGGGGTTTGTGTGAGCGGATGAAGAGGAGCGAGGTAAATACCGCCAAAAGGGTGAATGTCGTCCTGGGTACCCCTAAAGGGTACCCAGGTCCAACCTGGGTATACCTAAATGGCACCCAGGTACGTACTGGGTACCCTTTAGGAACCTTAAGGATACCCAGTTTGAAATTCCCGCCTGGTGAGATACCTGGAATCCAGGTCGAATATGGTACGTGCGCTGTGGTGCCGATTGCCAAATCACCATTCTTCAATCCGTGGAATCTCTGGTCGCCATAAAGTCATCTCCACGTGTTACGCTTGCGAGCATGACGAGCTGAACGGTAAAAGTACCATCAACCTGGATTCCTGGTATCTCACCAGGCGGGAATTTCAAACTGGGTATCCTTTAGGTTCCTAAAGGGTACCCAGTACGTACCTGGGTGCCATTTAGGGATACCCAGGTTGGACCTGGGTACCATTTAGGGGTACCCAGGACGACATTCACCCTTTTGGCGTATATACCCCTGCTGTTGGAGGATGGGCGAGGTGGTTGCAGGACCCTGAAGTCTAGTGAATGTGCCTCAAGGATGCATCTTGACACATCAAGGCCTACGGTCACTTCGCCCTCCGACTACGCTCTCTTCACCCTTGACATTTTCCCTACTGAATTCCACTCCCAGCAGATTGTGCCGTTTATCATGCTCAGCCCCACTGCTGTCATCAAAAATAATCCAGAACAAAATATTTCACCAAAAAACATATTCAACGTTAAGCATACCTGTGTTGTTTATTACTTGATATCAAAATCCTTCATTTTACAGCATAATTCGTCAAAAAACAATAATTGTTTGTTAAATCGCGACGAACATCGATCAAAAGAAAAGAGCCAACTTGAGAGCCAATCAGAAAAGTCCTCGCATACATTTAAGTAGTCCACTGACATCTGAACTTCGACGCAGTTGAGCAGTGTTGAAGCCAAGTAAAACATGAATGACATCCCTTTCCCAGTAATAGTTGACACAAACAAGTCCTTCCCTGATGCAAACACATGAATAGTATCCTCATGATGTGAAGCTAGCGACGAAACGTTGTATTTTTCACAAATTTCTGACTCCAAGTGGCATATATATCGAAGTTCTGAAGCCGCCATGTTTGCTCTGTTGATTCACCTCGAGCCTAGGTGTATTCGGTTACATACACTACGTATTTCGTGTACTTCGTTCATTGCTCAGTTCCTGGAGGCGAGGTAATAGCTCAGCGAGAGCTCTGATTGGCCACTCGACTTCCGGGTGGCAGTGAGAGTGGAAATGTGGGTAGTATCAGGCAAGGGTGGATGAGCGAGAGTAGGAGTGATAGGAACACTTGTCAGGGCAAGATGCAAGGATGTTGCAGTCTCGATATCGTGTTCTGGCCACGATATCGTGACTCGGTCGATCGAGACAAAACCGGGCGACGGAGAAACAAGTGAGGCGATTGAGATAAAAAGCCGGGCGCTCAAGATAAAACGTCGCACGACCGAGATAATGAGGACACTAACCCACTGCCTCAATATCTGTCACTAGGATAAAACTATTGAATTGAAAGGGACATTCAGGCCCTGATTAATTTCCCATACAAACGGCATCCATTGTGTAGGACCAGGGCCCATATTCATGAACCTTGCTAGGCTTAGTTAGATACTATATCATCCAGTTTGTATATATAGGCCAATGTACACCACTAGCAGCCAACTAAGCTAGCAGGGTTTCATGAATGGGTCCTGATCGCTATTGTGCTGCCCGCTCTCATAGTGATGATCCCCATTCTGGAAAAAATAAAATCATGTGATATCTTTTCCAAATAACCGTAAGTAACCGACGTATTGAACAATCAGTACTGTCCGCGTAACCCTGAATTCATTGGACACGCCGTCATGGTTACTTTCAAGGCCGGGGCTATTCGTACCGTGACGGTGCAAATAACGCCAAACCAGATCTTATTCGTACCGTGACGGTGTGAATAGTGCGCCGCCGGTTCTTATTCGTACCGTGACGGTGTGAATAGTGCAGGAATAGCTCTTATTTACACCGTCACGGTGGGAATAGTGCGTGGAGAATGATTATTCGTACCGTGACGGTGATGTATAGTAGTGAGTTTCAGAAACGAAACGTTAACGCTAACGATAACGCTAATTACGTCAAAATGACGTCACCCCAAGAAGAAATGCAACAGATTCTTTCGATGTGACGTCAAAATGATGTCATTAACGTTAGCGTTAACGTTAACGTATGGTTTCCTAAACTCACTATTTTCCGCACCGTAACTCGGACAGTGCGACTGTGGGCAGCAGATCTAAAATGATATTTTAGCCTGGGCAACTTTTTTCCTTTGACCGGGTCCAGTGACCCCATCTTTCACAGTTAATGATGGAATGTTGGCCTCTGCTGTCTGATGATAAAATAATTTGCATAGGCCTAGGCTAGGCCTGGGCCCTAATTGTTTTTTTTTAAATTTGGCTCAAGAATCTACGCAGTCCCTGTTTTCCGACAGTCACAGGGATCGATATCACGATATCGATAAAAAGACGAAAAGAAGAATTAAAAGGAGGTGAAAGGGATTGATAAAAGAAGAACTGTCATGACGGGACTCGAACCCACGGCCTTCCGTTTGATAACCAACCACGCTAACCACTCGGCCACTGAGGCTCATGCTACAAACTGTGGGGAATCATTACATACTTTAGTAGGCCTACCTTGCCCAAAAGCATTGATCATAAAACTTTTTTCCTGGTAGTGGTTATAAATTAACGTTTTCATCAAGAATATTGAAAAAAAATCCGGTGTGACAGACGATATAGTCCGCCAGTGGCCATGGTAGGGAGGACCATGGCCTCCGGACCCCTGTCTCTAGGGATAAATGTCCTGACCGGACGACTATTCCTAACCTTCATAAGAAGTGAAAGGCGGAAATAATGACAAACTGTGGTAGGTTCGTCACTTTTGTCGAACTTTGACCTCTGTGACCTTGAAAAGTAGGTCAAATCAAAAACCCGTTATATATGTTATGTACAGTGAAACCCCTCTAAGTGGACCACGCATGGGACCAAGTCAAATTGGTCCACATAGAGGGGTGGTCCACATAAAGGGGGTTGGCATTTTCGAAATATTGGTGAGGTGTTGACAAGTTTAATTCTTTCTCTTGATTAGAAGTGAGTAAACAATGACAAGTTTAATTACCCCTTCGATGTGATTGAGTCATTCAATGTTGATTAGCTTGACTGAGTTTTGTTTAGCTTACACCTAAGGTGTTAATTGTTTGTTTATTATACATGGGACCAACAAAAAGCCTATGAAAACATGACACCAGGCGAAGGTGTGAAATCTAGCTTTTGCATGTGTTTTTGCATGGTGTAACCATGGACCACGCGAATACCTAGATTTTGCATCTTCTGGTCCACATAGAGGGGTCACCATGCACTTTGGGACCCTACTTTTGGTGGTCCAGGTCGAGGTAGAGGGGTGGTCCACTTAGCGAAAGGAAAATGTGAAGGATTTATTTGGGACCGACAAAAATCGATCCACATAGAGGGGTGGTCCACATATAGGGATGGTCCACATGAGGGGTTTCACTGTATCCTTATTAGCTACACCTTCGATAAAAATTTGGAGATGATCTAGTCATTAGTTCAGGAGTTATTGCACTTTTTGTGTTTTTGGTTTCCGGCACCTGGTGGCCAAACTGAGAGTCGAATGGGACCGAAACTTGGTGCCGTGGGTCATCTGGCCTAGGGGTATATATGTACCAAGTTTCAGATCAATAGCTCCAGCGGTTACGAAACGTGCCCTGCTATCCATCTTATCTACTGTCAAACAGGCGACATTCCAACTGAACTAGGTGAAAAAGTAATGCACCAGGGTCTCTGCCAGAGGGTACGAAGGGTACGAACGGCGTACTGTCAAAAAAGTTGAGGGTACGTCCTCAAAAGTTTAGAGGAAAAAAATTCTGGTTTTGATAAGGGAATATAAGAGGAGAAGAAAAAGCAAAACTGTTAGGTTAACAAATAGATGTAATTTTCTAATCTTCCTGTCAGTTCACATTGTCACATGTTCACATGTCCATCAACCTAGTTCTTTGAAAATCGCATATTTCTCAAATCATTTGACATACTTTTCCCATCCGCCGACCATGCACATTTATTGGTGGAAAACTTTGACGCACCCAAAGCCCAGTTCATACTTCGACGCAATAAGGCCATCCTTGTCCGACGCCGACTACGGGGAGTAGATTCATAGTCCAGCGTACATGTAGGCCTACTTCAGCAACGGCGACGCTTTATGAAATGACTAAAGTAATTACTGTCTCGCGATCGGACTCCGACCAAATCGCTCAACGGAGTCGGCGTCCAACGCGAGTTCGTGCGATCGGTCGCCGATGATGGTCACGCGTCGAAGCATGAACACTAGGCTTTACGCTGCGGTACCCCTTTATCCAACCCAGGCCTACAATATCATCTGAGGGCGAGGCCCATGGCCTTTTGTTCTAATCAGGCCTCCTCAACATCATCGAGCATACTTCGATATTTTCAACGGTCACTTGTTGGGTAGAAAAACATTGGTGATAACAGGCTTACTGTATTTTGCGTAATATTACGCCGATTTAGCGTAATATTACGCCAAGGGAGAATTCATTATTTTGCTAGCATAGAAAGTAGTTATTGAAAACTCGCGCAGTGATCCCATAACTCATAGAGTTATCCGCGACCACGTGGCTTACGAAGTGAGCAACGTCACAGGCCTCAATGGTAGGCCTATGATTTGTGTCTGTAAATAAAGGAAAATGTAGGCCTAAATTAAAAGGAAATAAAGAAAGGAACAAATTGTAGGCCTTGGCTAGTCCATGAGCTCGAATTTAGGACTCAAAACAAACTTCCGATTCAGCAACAGTAGGACCTAGGCCTACGTCCGGATTGTACGCCTACCGGATCAGCCCTCCTCGGCGTCAAGGCCGAAAATGGGCAGGGGCGTCACGTATTTAGGAAAAAACAACGTAGGCTCCTACCGATAGACCTACTGAGATTCACATGTCAGCTATCTTACCCCATCTGTGGTTCTTGCAACAAAACTGCACTAAGAGAGCTCTCACTTAGGGCGATCGCCACATTTTGCCTTGAGACCCCAAGCTACGACCCCACCAAGTGAGTTGAGCACCACCCCCAAAAACACACTGCATGAATTCTCTGCCGGTATCACTATATTTACATAGGCCTACCTCTTGTGCCTCCCGCTCCATGCATCATCGATCGATGGGCCTGTGCGATTAGGCCTATCCATAATATATACGCATGACGTCATGACGCTACCTGTAGACACAAACATAGGCCTATTCCGCCCGACAGCACTCGGAAAAATTAAAACCCCCACTCACAGCAGACGTCGTCATAAGAAATCAATATTACTCAGCGACGTACAACAGCGGACGACGTCATCACGACACTGCACGTGGCGAGTGGGGCTTTTAATTTTTCGGGTTTTCCCGGCGATGTTTCACATTTGCCACTTGTTTCAAGATTGCCTCGCCAAAGTCACTATTACCGCATTCACATAAATTTTCGTCTATTTTGGAGGTGGGTACATGCTATACAAACAAAGTAAGGATTACCAAAAATTCATAAGCGAGCGAAAAATGTACAACTAAAATTTCACGAAAAAGCCTCCTTTTCTCAGCTCTGTAGAGTGCGTAATATCCATCGAATTTCGTTGAACTCGCCATCAAACGGAAGCTTGAGATGTGCTCTCTCATTTCCAATCCTAAAATCTTGAGCTAAGTCCCAAATTATGTTGACAGATGGCCCTGAAGTAACCAATGTTTCATGGGTCCCAAAGCACTCGCGACGAATGGTCCCCACGGGTACACAGTACTTGAAGTTACCGACAGGTGGCACTTTCCCTTATTTGCATAAAGCCCGCCGCAAATCCACGTGTTTTCTTTACAAACTCCGCCTACTGTGTTCCCATTGGCTGGAATCGTTTCTCGGAAATCAGCTGTAATAAAATCTTGGTAACGGTTTAGAGTGTTGGATATGACTTATAAACTTGCGTATTTAGATTAAACTTTGAAATGACAGCAGTAAAATTACCCAGTGCCGATAGATTGTACTTATTATACATGCCATCACGTGGCTACTTCCGCCGTAGCCACGGTGACCAGGATGATTGACAGCGACAGTGGCAGCGCAGTGATCGCTGTTGTTTACAATTACTAGTGGCGCCGTCTAGCGGGATAGGTTTGCCCGAGACCACCATTCGTCGCGGCGGTGTGGACTGGGACAAAATAGGTGTTGAATCTTCTCATCTACAGAGTAATATTTACTACAAGTGTTGGATTCATCAACCTTTTCGGAAAGGGGACATCACGCACGACAGAATGACACCAAGATTGTCTCAGTCGGTTGGAGATTAAGCACATAATTGGATGTAGAAAGTTGGTGTTTTTGATGAATTTTAGTTGTACATTTTTCGCTCGCTTATGAATTTTTGGGATTACCTAGGTGGGCAGCTGATACTGTACCTTCAACAAAGGTGGTTTATCAAGGCAATTTTGCATCGAATCGAGAAAAATATGCTCGATTTTACAGATATTAGCAATAGTGAACACTCCCTCAGCGGAACTAACTGACCTCGTCCCCTAGGTGCCGCACATGCATTGGGTGTATGTTTCTGCATAGGCATCGAAAAAGGTACCATGTTTCCCGGTTTTCCCCACAGCATTACGCCAGGCGTAGTGATTACGCAAAATACAGTAAGTCATCCTAACACAGGCGATAACTCAGTAGCCACTGATTGGATATTAACACTAGCGTTTGAACACTCACGTGTAAACACTTTCATTCGGCCCATTTTTCCAAGCGCTACCTTTGAGTACCCCGTATCTCAAATACCTATTGATTCAATAGGTCGTCATGGAGAACCCTGTCAGCAATGGAAAATGTGCTGATATGGAAACTACGGGTAGGACTGTACATGGACTGTACATACATGTACAGGAAAATGTTACAAGAATTCGAAAAGCACGCTTTTCACAAAATTTTCCCAACATATTTTTTCATTTCTTCATATGTTGATTTTCCATGGTACAGGTTTTATATAGCTGAATATTTTTCTGTGCCCTCTAAAAGTTAAAACCCGCTGTGCGGTGAAAGAAACAGGGTATCTGTACGGCGTCCACGTCAGCCGCTCATAGATCTTTCAGCTGACTCCAGGTCGTTCATTTCACGCGAGCAAAGATTTGACTCGGATTGCTGACTAAACTCTGGCTTCCTGCTTTATGCCTCAAACCACGAAACATTTGGAAAACCTCACGCCGAAATTGAGTCCCACTTAAACAGTAGAGGAGGAAGTTGACGGTGTTGTTCAGATACATGAGAAGATTTGTTACTGCGTAGCTTAATAATCTTTGAGCTAATTGTTTTCTGGTGATGGTTCCGGAGAGTGAAACGTAATATATATATGAAATAGACAGAGCTTGGTAATGTTAATAAGATGAACACAACACTGACAGTGGTCAACATGTACGTCATACTGGTCATCTGAGATGACCGACCGTCTGATCGTCCTCCAGGATTTTGGAGTTTTTGACGTTTTATCTGTTCACTCACGACCCTGTACAGTATGGAACAATTACAGAAAGCGATGACAAGAAATGGCAAAAACGAATAGACCAGCAGGTGAATCCAATGCCACACCTTCAGGAAGTACTCGTACTCTGCCTCACTTCCGCAGACAATATCATTCTTTTCATTAAGAGACAACTGCATGATATAGATCATTGGCGAATTTAAGACAAACAGGAGTATGAACAAAGTGGCTAGACCTATAGAGGTCCATCTCTTTGTACATAAAATGTTTGCCTTTAGAGGAAAAGACACAGATATCCATCTTTCTACTGTCAAACACACGACATTCCAACTTGCAAAATGGAGAAAGAAATACGTGAAAAAGAGATGAACTGGACAGGAAATGTATGACAAAAGTCTAAGATCGACGTGGAACAAATTCACGACACGTTGACGAAAGAGTCCTGTCCAAAGCACGGCTGTGTCTACTGAGGCAAGCGTAATAAGAAAATTCCTCGTGGAAGTTTTACCAAACTTTCGCCTCATCAAGACGAGGATTGTCAAAACATTAAACACTGTCCCAAATATTAATAGAAAAGGGGGTACCCATTTCCAGAGGAGTATCCGAAGTCGCCGTTCCCAGAATAGATTAAGATCTTCTTCCTGACTTATGTCAGCACCACTGGTCACTCTCGATTCGATCCCTACATCCGGTAGCGGAACATCCTGATGGGTATTGCTCGTCGCCAATTTCTTAGAATTCATTTTCATGCCTACTGACCTAATGAACCATCGCTAAACGTTGTCGGTGGCGTAACAGGTTTAGTGTAAATGAATGTACCTGTAAACCAGTGCCAGGGTTACAATAGGTTCTATTGTATCCTGAATATTGGTTTTCCTCCTCGTGCGGCTTATTCTGTCCTATACAATAGGGCAGGGAACTGATTTATGGGGGCAGTGAATTACGTTACACCGGCCCGTTGTGGAAACGCAAGCTAAAGACGCATAGATGCGGTTCATGCTCCGGTGCGGCAACGGTAGGGGTGTTTTGAAAGTCGACTGACCCGGCTGAATGATGGGTCAAGCAGCATTGGGTCAGTCAACTTTAAAAACACCCCTATTGTTGCCGCACCGGAGCACGAACCGCATCTATGGCCCGTATTTTAGAATGCTCCTTTATTTCAGGCCTAAGGCGGCCTTTCGTGAGGTGACCTTTCGTCAGAGGAAATCCTTATTGAGGACGCCTCAGACAAAACCTATTCCAAAATCGACCTTATCCATTTCCTTTGTATAGGAGTTCCTCTGTTACTAAAGGCGTCCTCACGAAAGGATTTCCTATGTCAATTGATTACACACAATGGAATCTGACGTATCATGCATCATGGCCATGGTGGTTAACGTGGCTATGTGGGGAGAAAGTGTTATTTTGGCTCAATTGACAACAAACCACCCCAGTACTGCTCTCCATTCCAGTTCCGAGTGGCGCGAGGTTTATGAACGATAGCTCCGCAACGCCTGGGCCGAATTTGACATACAATACATCAACCGATTTGTCTTTTTTGGCGCTACAGCCATCATCACTGTCATTTTCCCGCAAAACGTGACAGAAAAAAGTTCCTTCACAAATCACATTTTGTTTTGAGAAAGGGATCCGTTATGTCGGCCTTACGCGAAAAATGAATAGCAGAAAGATACCGGCAAGAAAGACAAGTCGATTGACGTATGTTTCGTCAAATTTGATCCAGCCGTTACGGCGATATCGTTGGTAAACCTCGCGCCACTAGGAAGTGGAATGAACAGTAGGCCTACAGGCATGGAGGAAACACATGCTTCGGGGAAAAGGCAGAGAAGAGTCAACTCTAAGTTGGAGAGAGATATCCTAGTACAGTTGGTAGAAAAGGAAAAGACAGTTATTGAACAAAAGGAGAAGACTAAAGCAATTTTGAAGGGAAAGGATGAAGCCTGGGGACGTATACTCAGTTTTCAACGCCTAAAAAGGGGTTGTGCCGGCTGACGTTAAAACGATAAAGAAAATGTGAGACAACATCAAGTAGAGGGCCAAGAAAGACGTCTGTACGGAGAAGAAAGAACGCCATAAAACTGGTGGTGGAACAGTGGCTCCTGCTGCCACGGCTGACGAAACTGCACAGCGTGTGGCATCTCTATGCAACGACGTAATGGAACCCCTTGACAACGAATTCGTTGACGACGAAGACTATCATTTCCCAGGTATTCAACATTTATTTGCGGTGTTCTGGCAGGAAACTCCAGCTAGCATCGCTCACATTTCCTGCAGGCTGACTCTCTTGATAACACAATTTCAGCAATAATTTTTTTGTACATGTACAACTGCACTTTCTACCATTACAGAACAGAAACGAACATAAAAGTTACAGTCAATTTGTGCTTTGGGGTTCATTTTAATATTTCGAGCATTTTCATAAACATGCTTCATTCTGTTTGCAGCTAAAGCTGATGTCCCAAATCCTCCACCAGCTACGATCACCGCTTCGACATCAAGTGACTTCCCGCCACAGAATGTTACCTCTGCTCTCACAGCGGCAGGTGTTAGCACCCCACGAGACACCCAACAGACAGCAAATAACCAACCACAGCAACGACCATTGGTAAGCGGATCAAAAGGAAAAGCCAAACGTAAATCTGTAAACGGCGGTAACGATGAAAACAGTGCCAATCCAACGATATATGCCTATGACAGAGCGCTTGAAATGCAGGAAATCGAGCATGAATTGCACGTTAAACGCCTGAAGCAGCAGATCGCCTTCGACGAGGAAGAGCGTCTTGAGCGCAATAAAGAGCACCGGGAACGCAACAGTACATAACAGACTTGAATGAAAGGACTGTAGCTCCATCAACGTCAAACGGAAATCAGTCCAACTATTCGCTGCACAACATTTACGAACAAATGGAATAAAAAGTTCATGTTCTCTTCTGAAAGAACGTTGTACACTTCCGCCCGCCTCTTTAGTCTATTTAAAGAATTGGCGAACTATACCTTGTCTTGTTGCGTTTCCAGGCACATCATTCCTCCTGTTGATATTCTCCTCATCATGATACTCTATTTCAGCATTTTCACCATCTTCGTCATCTTCGAATTCCTCTTCTCCCTGATCAATTGCGAAGTTATGAAGTACAGCTGTTGCCACTATTACTGCCATAGTTGTCTCCAATTTGCAACGCAATCCAAATTTTAAACATGGCAAACGACGTTTCCACACGCCAAACATACGTTCGACAAGGGAATTACGTGTTCTCCTCTGTGCACGGTTAAAGCTGTTCTCGGCGGGTCCATTTGGATACCTGAAGGGGGTCATGAAGGACGACACGGGTAGCCAGGATCTCCGAGAACTATGTTGATGAATTTCAGATTTGCATCACATATGCCTTGCACATTCGGTGACATGAACGATTTCCTACACCGGTATATCTCCCGGTTTTGCGTATTTGGTGCCTGGATGGGGATGTGGCTCCCATCGACACACCCAACAACATGTGGAAATCCTGCTATTTCCTGAAATTTGTTCTGCATGGCTATGGCTGCTCTTCCTTCCGGCAACCGTATAAACTGAGGCCTTTTCATGGCGATAGCCCTCGATACTTTTGCAACTATTTTGCTCACTGACGCCTGAGAGATATGCAGCAAATCACCAGCGACCAACTGAAAGCTTCCTGTTGCGTAATATCGTAACGTTGCTTTAAGCTGAATGCTCGGTGAAACAGGTTTTTCCCGGTTATCAAGTGGTTCCGGCAAGTCTTCGCGCAAAATCTCCAGGAGCTGTGTGAACCCTCCTCGTGTGAGCCGATATCGTTTTCGAAATTCTTCATCGTTCATATTTTCATCGGGGTTAACGTATTGAACATGCCTGCTTCTTTGCCGAGGCTGATTGTGACGTTCCTGAAGCCTCCTGATGTCACCAAGCCTGTGTAGGTAATCGCCCATCTTGACTGCCCGCTGATTCCAGGCAGAATGAGGACGCCTTAAGGGCGAGCCATCATTGTAAATTTTCATAGTGCTTCAATCCAGGCCCCTCTGAGAAAAGCAATAAAGACACCCCCAGTTGACTGTTTTTATAGTCCAATGTGATCACTGTGCTTTATAGACACAGAAATGAGGAAAGTCCCAAGGATTACAGCTTAATTACATTATAGTCCAGTGGCGGAGGCCCTCAAAAAAACACCCTACCCCTACCGGAGGTACAACCATATACATTTGGTATCAAAATGTTCGTCTTAATGTGCAGGTTCCAAAAATCAATGTTGTAGATTCATATCTGCTGCATAACATACCGAATTAACCCCTTCTGTGCCGTTACATCCAGTAAATCACCAACTTCTTTTTAACCAAACTTATCAACTACTGGTAAGGTGTAGTATGTTGAAACATAATTCAAATCATCCTAATGGTTGGAAAAGCATGTTATTAATTATCAATAAGGGTTGATTTTCACATTTTACCCCTTGTAAAATTTTACCCCCCTTTGCTCTATTCCTCCTCGCCCTATTCTTCTCATTGCTTAGTGATTTGCATCATCCATTCTGTTTTTCCCCAACAGATCTGGAAGTTAACTTCCTTTATATTCTTTTACTTTGTGTTGACCATCTTTGTGCTTCTTATGTATTACACATGTCATATTTATTAAACCCTTTACTTTCAGGTAAATCAGTTTCTCCTTAATTACATACACTCTCTTTATTTGTTTTCAGCTCAGTCTTTTCTAGAGTTTCAGATTGTAAAGTTCCACTTGAAAAAGACCCCGGTTGGGGTCGAAAATTCGTGAATTCTGGAGATTGACTTCTTGCTTATTATCATTTTGTGTGTCAATTTTGTGCTTTTCTGTATCTTGTATGTAGCAAAGAAATGGACTTTTGCCGCATTTTCAATCAGTCTCCCAAAAACGTTAATGGACATGAACATTCTTCTATTGCAAATACTTCTAGTCGTTTATATTAGAAAGCAAACTGTGAAGTTTACCACATGAAAATTCTGGAGAGAGTCTGCATTTACTGATTGACTGGTGATTATGTGAGGCGTGGTAGTCATGGTCTTCCTGCAAGAGCCAGGGTTGCTATGAATCATTTTGTGGGCAATGCAACTAAGATGGAGGGTACCAGTATTTAGCGTAACCAACATGAATGCACTTGACAACATTTATATTGCAGCTGGCCTCCGATATACTCATTTGCACCTGTCAATAGATAAACAACTCTTAGAAAAATACCATTATATTCATCTGATTTGAAAATTAAAAGGTGGTGTCTTTTGACATGAAAAAACATTTTCTGTTCACTAGCTGGGAAACTTTTAACAAATGCATTGACCGCTTTTAGATTTTTTACTTCCAGGCAGAGAAGGAAAATATAAATAGGATTGTGCCCAGTAAACATCTCAGCACTCTTATCTCGACCCCTATATTTCTGATTTTATAAGGGCCCAATGGGTCGGTGGAGCGAAATTAATGGTCAAGTTCATGGATTAGCATGAATTATCATCTTGTAAGATGTTATAACTGATAACTTTATCACCAGTGGTTTGTATCATCTTGAAGAAATCAGCTCCTCTTCGCAGCGATGTCAAGAGACCTGATTTCTTCAGGATGGGTTGTATGGGCTTTCTGCAATGTCTGTTTAAAGCATGAAATGTCATTATTACGGAATTCTTGCCTTGAAATAGCATCCTTTTTTTCATTCAGGAACAAAAAACATCCAGCTGACAATAACAGAACTAAACTGACCTATGGGCAATCAATCAGGAAAAGCAAAATTTGTGTTGGATTTCTTTTGTCCCTAGATGATTTGGATGTTCTAGAAGAGCTGACCGCATGGAACCGTTTAGAGGTTTAGAGGACACGCTCTTCTCCTTCATTGATCCTGCTTTTCTGGATCTTCTGCGTAACATAGCTTCAAATACCGGTAGCCAAATGTACTCTTGTGGAAAACTAAAAGTACAGCAAGATTTCCTAAATATCTCAAAAACCATTGGAACTACAGCAAAGGTACATGTATTTGCACCCAAATCAATTTTAATGAAAAATGATAATCACTTTTTGACGATTTCTATAAAAATCTTCTGATTTCAAATTTTCTTTCTTACATTCAACTTGCCTGACTGGCCAACATCTGCAAAATCTCAAGAGAAAATGCCTCTCTTGTCATTTTGTAGCAAAATAAATCCCATTCACACAGTCAAGTACACAATACCGCAACAAGTGTAAGACAGCCCTACCAGGGAATCATGGCATCATAACATATTGTGATCAACGAATCCTGGCCTCCCAAGACTATACGGATATTGACAGTATGATCTATTTATTAAGTTCCTTTTATAATAAAAGCCTATTTGTAGACCTACTGTCCACCAAGTGCATTTGTGACCCACTCTGACAACAGCAGTCGCATGTCGCTCTCAGCTTGGCAGGTTGAGACCAAATGTTATGTTTGTCAATTTCATTGTCCGTCTATCATGAAATCTGAAACGATCTGTTTCATCTCCCCTGGTGTCATCTTAGTTCGTTGCGCCATGCGGCTCCTTTTGCCAAAGCGGGGTCACATTTGTCTGGGACAATATGCGTCATCCAAGTTTTGATATTGTTCAATTCATGGTGTTGATGAGGTTTTGCAGTGAAAAGACATCGGGAAGTAAATGTCACTTCCACATGGCGTGAGAACAGGTCTTGGCCTAGACTTTAAAATCTGTAAACCCTGGTAAAGAGGGCCTGTCTGAGTATAGTATTTTCTACTTCACTGTTTTGTGGGATTTATTTAGCTACAAAATGCCAACACAGGCATTTTCTCTAGAGATTTGAAAACGGAAAATTTGACAAAAATGTTTTGGAATTTAGATTTTAAAAAAAATTGAAAAAAAGTGATTTTATAAAATGTCATTTTTCTCTTAATTCACTAAAATGATTATTGGCAAACCATTATAGTTCTATGCCCAACAAACTGCCATACAGATTGGGTGCAAATACCATTGCTGAAGCGCCAATGGTTTTTGAGATATTTTGGAAAACTTGGTGTCCTTTTACTTTCGAACAAGAGTGTACATGTACTTGAAAGGCTTAAATATAGCAAATTATCACCGTGTGCACAGGATTAATCCACACATTAGCTTGAAACACATTTAGCAAAATGAATGACAAAATCTAACCAAAATTCCAAAAGTTACCTATCCAACAGCCGAAAAACTACCCATTTCATAGATCAAAGCTATCTTTCGCGGGTAACTTTACTATAGTTAGTCAAAACTACAATTATAATGTGTCTAAAATCATAAAAATATGTTTGGGGTTTTAATATGTAACACAATTTTCCAGCGCACGATAATATTGAAATCGAAGTATTTTTGGGTGCATAGCAGGAAAGGGGTTAAAACAGCATGTTGTGCAACAAATATGAATGTACAACATCATTTTTCCGAAACTGCACAAAATTACGAACATTTTGATACCAAATTTAAATGGTTGTACCTCCGGTAGGGGTATCACCTATTTCTAGGCCACTTTTTGGGCCTCCGCCACTGCACTATTACATAATCGTAAACAAAGAAATTCACCAAACACGAAAAACAGGTACAATTGGAGAAGAAGCATGTAAATGACACATTGACGGTGTGGCAACAATGTCACAAACCCATAGAACCTGGGGTGGCGAGGGTGTCTTGACATGCTCTTCATGTACACCATACACGCTCAGTACAAAAAGGACAACCATGAAGTAAAATCCAAATCCAATATGGCCGCCCTGTTTTGGAAAATTTGGCAGCAATCATGGAATTTACGTGCCGAGTACTCTATACCTGTTGAAAATATTGCTGTCAAAATGGGTGGACTAAATAGAAAAAACTTCGAACTTTATGATCCACATGTCGTTTGATCCTCAAAATGTACCATTTCGTTGGAAAGTGTACCGATTACTAGTCCTTTGTTTCGACTTATTAGCTAATTAGTGCGTTCTAAGATACATCTCATTCAATTCCTTTTGACATGTAGACCCCGCAGGTGCCTTCATTTCCGTCATATATCTTGTACTTTTATGGTATTTTGACATCTTTTATTTACAACGCTTGGCCACGTTTCAAAAATTCAAAACGTTGGCTCGCCCTTAACACCTACAGGAAGGTCCGGACCAACCATTGGAATCAAGGAGCTCCTCAGCTAAATTAAGGAGTTCCTTTTCCCAAAGGAGCATTCTAAAATATGTTGCACCTTCAGCTTGAGGAAGCGATTTTAAGGAGGCCTTTGCAGTCAAACATAGGCACATTCTGGAATAACTCCTTTACGTTCAGGAGCATTCTAAAATACGGGCCTATGTGTCTTTAGCTTTACTGTTCCATGTACCAGACACCGCCGTCCTTTTTGTCAGCCAACTCGGAAATCGAAAGGTTCGTGAGTACACTGTAAAAAATGGAATAGTCCCCGCGGGTAAATTTTACCAATGGGTAATATTTGCTCAAAAGCGCCGGTCAATATTACCTATCCGTGGGTATTCTCAGGCGCCTTCCTTATTATTGCAGGTAATGTTTACCTGGAACCGTGGGTAAAACGGGGGTCAAGCTTACTACCTATATTCCCGTAGGTAAATTGGTAGTAAGCTTGTCCCCAGTTTTACCCACGGTTCCAGGTAAACATTACCCCCTATAGTAAGGAAGGTGCCTGAGAATACCCACGGATAGGTAATATTGACCTGCGCTTTTGAGCAAATATTACCCTTTTCTGTGGTAAAATCGAAATTGCCTATGGCATTGGTAAAATTTACCCGCGGGGACTATTCCATTTTTTACAGTGTAGCTCCGAAGAGTCAGAGGAACAGTTGGAAAATCAAACTGATGAATAGAGGCGAAGTAGGCCTACACAAGATATTAGTATTGCCCGTTTTTTTCGTTCCTTTCATGAAATTGCGCAGCACCAGCAGTAGTCTACACTCGTTCCCAGTGTTTAGTTGGCCATAGGTAGGCCAATAGACCCACTAAACACTGGCATGATTGGCGTCAAAAGCAAAGGATTATCAACAGACGGCGCTGTTTGACGAGGGATCCAATCACAAGCCATCAAGGCAGGCTTAACCGACGACGCCGTAAGACACTTTGTGATTGGCTAATACGTGTAGAAAAAATGTACACTATATTCATACTTTTTCCGATTGGAAAGCCAACAAGATTAACAGCATTTGCAAATTCGATGGTATTATCACGTACCTGTTAATGTGCACTCACGCTTTGGACATTGTGAAGGCTAGGCTATATAATCCAGTTGCTTCATTTTCGCTGGCGGAGAATCACAAATTTGGTCCGTTTACCCAGCAAATCGCACGCCAAATTCCCAGGGGAATCACTGAATCGGACAGCTAACGCCGTCTATTGGTCATGCGTTGTCGCTGGCATCAGCTGTAGCAGTTTCAGAGCACAAGTAGCGTAGTGGGTAGCGGTTTAAAACTGCGGAGGGAGTTTAGCAGGAGTTCAGCTCCAACAAGATGCCGTCGATAGCAAGTCACCATCGTCATTGCAGCTGTATTGAAGAACGGTGTAAAACTCACGGACCAGCTTCTTCTGGAATCTAGACTCCAGAAACTAACCTAAAATTGCAGCCTAGAATCATAGACGCTCGTAGACCACGTTGAGGAGGAACGACTGTGACAAACGGAGGACATTCGACGTTTTCCGTTCAGTCACAAAATGTTTCCTTGCTCAACGGGGCATCGTAAAAATGAAGCCATCGTCAAATGTAGTTATAGAGCGTTGTATAATTGGCTGAAAAAACGAAGAAATTTGCTCGTCCAAGGATTTATATTGGCTAGTCGGCATGACGGAAGTCATACGTTCAAGTGGTATCAATGGATTGAAATGAACTCAACTTCGTCAGATTTCCATTGGCATCAGTCGTTAAGTGTGATCATGAATTTCAAACGTCATAGAGTCCACTGAACACGACTGATATAATCGAAACTCATTGATGTGGTAATTTCTGGGCTAATGCCAATAATGATGGAGTCAAGTTCCATGGCGGTATATGCCATGCAGCAGACGTTTACTGTTGTATTCCTATGTATACCACAACGATCAAACGGAGGAAACTATTGGACCTTTGCCCTCCTCGGCCCATATTTTAAAGTTGCTTTTTTCGAAACCTGTTTTAACCTGTTCTAACATAAGAAGCATTTTAAATTCATACTTTCAACAGTGCTTTAAAATGTTAAAATTTGTTTAAACATGGTTCGTGGGAAAGATGTAGGCCTATTGCGTAAACACCACTATACGTGTAGGCCTACGTGTGGGATGATTAATTTCTTGCGGCATTGCCATAGTAGGACTACAAGTGCTAGAATAAAATGCATTTTAGCGTTAAAACTGCTTTGAAAATATGGGCCCTAAGGTCCAGGCGGATCTTTACACGCAGGCCCACGATCATGTTGTACTATAGGTGAGGTGGTTGCAGGACGCTGAAGTTTTGTGACATGTGCCTCAAGGATCTTGCAGCCTCGATACCGTGTTCTAGCCTCCATGTCGTCACTCGATCGATCGAGAAAAAAGGGATTGAGATAAAAAGTCGGGCGCTAAAGATAAACGTCGGGCAATGGGGCTGTCCAGAATATGCTTCAACCGCTCGATAATAGGGGTCTCTACTGTATGAGGCGCCATGTGGGAATTTAATTGTTTCCCAAAATTATTTGCAAATAATGTCATTGTTTCAAACCATAAATGTGTGTATTTTCACTTATTTCAAACAATAAAGTTATAAATAAAACCATGAAATTATTATTCAAACCAGAATTTATATTAAACATGGTTTCATTACCATGAAACTTCGACAAACTCATGGGTTTGTAAACATGAATTATTTTCAAACCATGAAGTTCATGCAATTTCATGGTTTGCAAACCATGAAAATGGTTCACAAACCATAAAATCAGCAAAATTATTTGTTTTCAAACCATA